>CAIGQW010056847.1:2833758-2845184 GCA_903798125.1 Danio choprae | reverse complement strand
TTAGGGTAATTAGGGTAAAGTTAGGGTAATTAGGCAAGTCATTGTATAACAGTGGTTTGTTCTGGAGACAATCCAACACTAATATTGCTGAAGGGGGCGAATAATATTGACCTTAAAATGGCTTTAAAACAATGAAGAGCTGCTTTTATTCTAGCCGAAATAAAGCAAATAAGACTTTCTCCAGAAGAACAAATATTATAGGAAATACTGTGAGAAACTCCTGAATCTGTTCCACATCATTTAGGAAATATTCAGAGTCCTGTCCAAGATAACGGCAATTTGAAGTTGCATGTTGTAGTGTTTTAAGCATTCCTCACAGTGTTGTGCAGCTTTTCAAAGAGGCTGTTATTAAAGAAAAATGCTCATGAATAATAATTTTTTTAAAGGTAATATTTAATGGACATTATGAGTGAGATATGAGTCAATTTTATGTTTTTTTGCTTGAATTGAAGGTGTTATCAAGTCGTGATGTTCTGCAGATCATGAAAATCAGCCCTCATATGCCCTTATACAAATCTCTGGTAAGAACATTTAGGCTCCTGTGTGTATAAAAGCCATTGAGTTATTCATTTTTGTTTTGGTGTAGTACACAATTCTCAGCTTTTGTTTTTTAACATTTCGACAGGTCTCAAACATCCAGAGGGGACAGACAGGTAGGGTATACCTTTTTGTATTATTGTCTAAACTGGGCTCTGTATTTTAAGGGTGTACTCACACTAGGCACGGTTGTCTTTAACCGTGTCCAGGCGTGATTGTCCCACCTGCCCTCTCCCCCTCGGCTCGCACTCACAATGCAGTTTTTACCTTCCAAGCCCAAGCATGGGTTTAACAGAAGAGAAGCGCTCTCGCTCAGCACAGTGGACATTGCTTTAGTTCTGTTGTCTTGTATTATTTTAAGTCGTTTGATATGCAGTGACACACAGTCAGATCTTCTGCTGAACAGATCCAGCACTTTTGACACTCATAAATGTTCACAAAGTCGTCGTACTGCAGGTATTAGGAGGTTTGCTGAAGGTGCAGCTGACGTGCAGTGAGGGGTTTGTGTCTTTAATAAACTATGACAGTTCATGTTCATTGAAAAGTAAGAGTGATTAATAAATACATATGAAACAGTCCCTTAAAAGTGACGTTGAGTCTTCAGTTTTGCGCTCGAGCACGCTTTGCACTCGCACTACAAGCGCACCGCACCAAAGCCCAACCAAACCGCGCTCTGGCAAATCTCTTCCAGCCAGGCCAGAGCCGGTCAACTGAACTGTGCCTGGCTCGATTCAGAGCACTCACACTTGTCAAACGAACCGGGAAATGGGGGTCAAATGTGCCTGGGCACGGTTCGGATAGTCAAGTGTGAGTACACCTTAAATATTGCAATAGAATAAGGGTTGATGGATACATGCAAGGGTGGCGCATTGGGTAGCGATGTCGCCTCACAGCAAGAAGGTTGCTGGTTCGAGCCTCGGCTGGGTCAGTTGGCATTTCTGTGTGGAGTCTGCATGTTCTCTCTGTGTCCACATGGGTTTCCTTCGGGTGCTCCGGTTTCCCCCACAGTCCAAAGACTATATATGTCCAAAGACTGCTATTGGTGAATTGCGTAAGCTAAATTGTCCGTGGTGTATGTGTGTGAATGAGAGTGTATTGGTGTTTCCCAGTGATGGGTTGCAGCTGGAAGGGCATCCGCTGCGTAAAACATATGCTGGATAAGTTGGCGGTTCATTCCGCTGTGGCGACCCCAGATTAATAAAGGGACTAAGCCAAAAAGAAAATGAATGAATGAATGAATGAATACATGCAAAACACATAAGAAACCTTTTAAAACTTTATAATTTTATAATATTAAAACATTTTAGAGTAAGTGTACCAAAACGTGTGTATGATTAGTTATCTCAACTTATATATGTTGTGTAGTCGATGGACAAAATCAATGATCTTTCATAAAAGTGAAATCTTGCTTCATGTCTAAAATGATCTGTCTGGCTTTATTTTGTGGACATTATGTCATTTATGTTGACCTCTCCAAATTCCTGTCATGCAGATTTCTGTTTTTCTTCTGATGGGAAACACCCACTTTTGATAATTCACTCAGTTTCTAATAAATAAAATGGCTTCTTATATCCAGATTCTCAGTCCTAATCTATCAGATAATGGCAGTGAACATACTGTGGATAATGTCTTTGAACATGTATTGTGCCTGACCGTATCTGCTGTCTGTAATCGACCTCATGATGAATATGATTCGCTCTGCAGGTTTTCTAAAGAGTCTGTTGATGGAGCTGACGGACCACAGTGTTTACAGAGACTGCAGTGATAATTCAACCCAAACCACCTCTATAGCAGCGCATAAAGAGTCTCTGGGTGAGCCTGTATTTATGATCAGTCTTACACTGAATCTGTAGATGAATTCAAGACAAGTTGGAGCTTAATCTTATGTCTCGCAGGGCCACGCTGCTACATAAATAAACATAATCATAAATATAAACACAACACTGGATGTAAGAGCTATTTTAAACCTATACATAACTAACATATCAGAGCGGTAATCTAACTATACTAACTACTAATATACATATACATTAACTATACATATCTATACACATATCCTAACAAGGACTATACAAGTACTTTTACATAAGACAGAACAATATTTTGCAAGATATTACACAAAAGCTGTATTTTAAGATTGAAAACAAGTGGTGCAACATGATTTGTGGTACATTCACAAGTAAACATTGTTTTCATTATTGAGTCCTTGTAAGATGTTTAAGTAAAACGTGTCCAGTGCATATATAGAGAAGAGTGTTTCTACAGGTGGTGTGTCAAGCCCTCTCACCAGTGTGAAGCACACTCAGAAATGCACAATGTTTTGTTTTTATAGAGATATGGAGTGATTGTAAGAAAGTGTCTGGAAATGTGTCAGAAAATGTTTGAAGTACGCTTTTAATGTAGAGGCTTTCTGACAAGGCCAAGCACTTTTAGCCTATATTGTGGGGCCAGTAATTCATTCTTCCTTGATCTTTTTATCCTTCAGCTCACTGAATAATAGGATGTGCAATATGTGGTATGCCCACAGAACACACCACCATATGGTTTGGTTAGTTTCAAGGTTAGATATACAGTAAAGATAAAGTGAGCCTATTTATGTACACCTGAGAAAGCAATAGATTGTCAGTGCATTACCTTTACACTGTTTTTATTTACAAAAAAAAGTACAATCATTATAATGTAATTTCATCAACCACAAAAAAAAATTCTTAAAGGGACAGTGCACCCAAAAATGAAAATTTACTCACCTTTTACTCATCCCCAAGTGCTTTCAATCCCTTTCAAAGCATGCATGAGTTTGCTGGTCTTTATTTTGTTTAATTTAATTTAATTTAGTTAAATTGTATTTAATTTTATTAATTTTATTTAACTTAACTTAATTTTATCTTACCTCACAGCAAGAAGGTCGCTGGTTCGAGCCCCGGCTGGGTCAGTTGGCATTTCTGTGTGGAGTTTGCATGTTCTACCCATGTTTGCATGGTTTTCCTCCGGGTGCTCCGGTTTCCCCCACAAGTCCAAAGACATGCGGTATATGTGTGTGGGTGTTTCCCAGTGATGGGTTGCAGCTGGAAGGGCGTAAAACATATGCTGGATAAGTTGGCGGTTCATTCCGCTGTGGCGACCCCAGATTAATAAAGGGACTAAGCCGAAAAGAAAATGAATGAATGAATGAATAACTTTATTTTATTTTATTTATTTAATTTTAGTAATTTTAATCTTATTTTGTTTAATTTTATTTTATTTTATTGTATTCATTTGAATTATTTACTTTTATTTACTGTTATTCATTGCATTATATTTAATTTAATTTAATTTTGTTTAATTTAATTTTATTCATTTAATTTAACAATTCTATTTTATTAATTTAATTTGTATAAATGTAATCTTATTTTGTTTAATTTAATTTTTTATTTTATTCATTTTAATTATTTTATTTTATTCATTGCATATTTAATTTAATTTTGTTAATTTAATAATACTTTTTAAATACATTTTAAATAATTAATTAATAATTAATATCATTTTATTTTATTTTATTCTTTTATTTTTTTAAATTCAAAAGATATTTTTGAAACTGGTAGCTATTTACAGCCATAGTAGAGAGACAAACTGTCTACTGAATTCCAACATTCTTCAAAATATCTTCTTTTGAGTTTAACAGAAGAAAGAAACTAAAGAAGATTTGGAACAAATGAAGAATGAAAAAATTAAAACAGAATTTTCCTTTTTGGGAGAACGGCTAATGTTTTTCTACAAGTAACAAACCTATTCACCTTTGCTGGTTTCCTACTGTTCTTTATACCAGCTTGTGCTTGTGAACACTCAGATCGCATAGATCAGTACAGAGCTTTCTGAAAAGCAAAGAAATTAAAGTACATCATGTCAAGAAATGAAATAATAATTACTGAATAGCAGAAATGTTTTGTTTACAATGAGTGGAAAAAAACATCAAATAAAAATTGTCTACTGCCTCGTTTCAGATTACCTTGGGTCTTTGAGTTTAACAAATGTACTGAAGTTAGTCATCTTTCTTCATATCCTGTATTTAGTCTGCTACAGTTAGCGATCGCTTTCATTATTGTGAAATAAATGTTAAAAGGAAGATGGCAGGGAAGTGAATTGCGTACTTAGAGACTAATGTAACATTCAAGGCTTCCTGCGGCTGCTGTCTGTGCATCTGATCTCATCTGAACATATTTGATAATATTGAAACACTTTTCAAAGCATGGACGCTCTGAGCAGTCCTCTTTCAACTTTGGTTGCATCACATTTGATTTTGAAACAGTTCGTGGTGATCAAATGCAGCAGATTATGAGAAAAGTTTAATGTGGAGTTAGGACATTATTAGACTATCAGTAGGCTAAGCACAGCAGCTTTATCTTGTTTTGCTTTGGATTTGATCACGCGTCTTATGTTTAATCGTGTTACAGAGTTAAATATTTACAGTCGTGGCCAAAAGTTTTGAGAATTAGATAAATATTGGAAATTGGAAAAGTTGCTGCTTAAGTTTTTATAATAGCATTTTGCATATACTCCAGAATGTTATGAAGAGTGATCAGATGAATTGCATAGTCCTTCTTTGCCATGAAAATGAACGTAATCCTGAAAAAACCTTTCCACTGCATTTCATTGCTGTCATTAAAGGACCTGCTGAGATCATTTCAGTAATCATCTTGTTCACTCAGGTGAGAATGTTGACGAGCACAAGGCTGGAGATCATTATGTCAGGCTGATTAGGTTAGAATGGCAGACTTGACATGTTAAAAGTACGGTGATGCTTGAAATCATTGTTCTTCCATTGTTAACCATGGTGACCTGCAAAGAAACGCGTGCAGCCATCATTGTGTTGCATAAAAATGGCCTCACAGGCAAGGATATTGTGGCTACTAAGATTGCACCTAAATCAACAATTTATAGGATCATCAAGAACTTCAAGGAAAGAGGTTCAATTCTTGTTAAGAAGGCTTCAGGGCATCCAAGAAAGTCCAGCAAGTGCCAGGATCATCTCCTAAAGAGGATTCAGCTGTGGGATCGGAGTGCCACCATTGCAGAGCTTGCTCAGGAATGGCAGCAGGCAGGTGTGAGCGCATCTGCACGCACAGTGAGGCGAGACTTTTGGAAGATAGCCTGGTGTCAAAAAGGACAGGAAAAAAAACATCAGGGACAGATTGATCTTCTGCAAAAAGTATGGCGAATGGACTGCTGAGGACTGGAGCAAAGTCATATTCTCCGATGAAGCCCCTTTCCGATTGTTTGGGGCATCTGGAAAAAGGCTTGTCCGGAGAAGAAAAGGTGAGCACTACCATCAGTCCTGTGTCATGCCAACAGTAAAGCATCCTGAGACCATTCATGTGTGGGGTTGCTTCTCATCCAAGGGAGTGGGCTTGGTCTTGCCCAAAAACACATCCATGAATAAAGAATGGTTCCAAAACACCCTCCAACAGCAACTTCTTCCAGCAATCCAACAACAGTTTGGTGAAGAACAATGCATTTTCCAGCACCATGGAGCACCGTGCCATAAGGCAAAAGTGATATCTAATTTTGATTCCATGGCCTGGAAACTCCCCATAACTTAATCCCATTGAGAACTTGTGGTCAATCCTCAAGAGGCGGGTGGACAAACAAAAACCCAGTAATTCTGACAAACTCCATGAAGTGATTATGAAAGAATGGGTTGCTATCAGTCAGGATTTGGCCCAGAAGTTGATTGAGAGCATGCCCAGTCCAATTGCAGAGGTCCTGAAAAAGAAGGGCCAACAATGCAAATACTGACTCTTTACATAAATGTCATGTAATTGTCGATAAAAGCCTTTAAAACGTATGAAGTGCTTGTAATTATATTTCAGTACATCACAGAAACAACTGAACCAAAGATCTAAAAGCAGTTTAGCAGCAAACTTTGTGAAAACTAATATTTGTGTCATTCTCAAAACTTTTAGCCACGACTGTACAACTGTGTCTTTGAAAACAAAACATGTTCATCTACAGTGATTAACGTCATGATTTAAAAAAAATAAAAATAATGATATTTTAATATGCAGGTGAAATTCAGTGAAAGCAAGTTTGTTTGTTTTTTGTTTTTTTGTTTTTTTTCTGTATATCCAGAATGAAAATGTTATGTACTATTCATTCATTTTCCTTTCGGCTTACTCCCTTTATTAATCTGGGGTCGCCACAGCGGAATGAACCGTTAACTTATCCAGCATATGTTTTACGCAGCGGATGCCCTTCCAGCCGCAACCCATCACTGGGAAACATCCATACACACTCATTCAAACACATACACTACTGACAATTTAGCTTACCCAATTCACCTATACCGCATGTCTTTGGACTTGTGGGGGAAACCGGAGCACCCGGAGGAAACCCACTCAAACACGGGGAGAACATGCAAACTCCACACAGAAACGCCAACTGACCCAGCCAAGGCTCGAACCAGCGACCTTCTTGCTGTGAGGTGAGAGCGCTACCCACTGCGCCACCGTGCTGCCAAATACAAAAACAACTAATAAATAAAAACATTTTTACATTTTTTTACATTTACACTTACACTTTCACACTTTTACATTTTACATTTTACATTAACACCTAAGAATGGAGGCATATAGATTTCACAATTATAATTTGGAAAATAATGATGGAAAATTAAGCTAAATGTTTATATCAAGAAAGAACAGTGTGCTTCTGTGAGTCAGTGACTCTGAATTGATGAGTGAAGAGACTTTTTCAGCATTTGGAGCTTTAGATGAATGTCAAGGCTGCAGAATCTGTTATTAATGTAAGTAGGATGCACACGCAAGAAAAATGGCAAGGTAATGTTTTGATTCATGCGATTTAGTTTATGATGTACCAATTGCTCATTTCTAAGCCAGAGGTAAGAATGAATTTCATAAATACTGTGATTCATTGGTTGTTTAACTACAGGCTCATAATCCTTGGGGGAAATTGCACAATTGGAAAGTTAAAAAAGCACCTAGAAGTAATTTTCACCATGAATATCATTACTATCACTTCTCTAATTCCGTTAGTTTGGAGATATTATCCCCTTTAGCACATTTCAGAATTTGATTGACACACAGAAGACCCGTATCAAAGTAACCTCATAATCTTGCATGCACGTCGGTAATTAATGTGTTTATGCATTAAAATCTCTGATTTAATTAAACTCAATCAGTTGAACTTTCTGAAACTCTTCATGACATTAATTTGTATTGACGGCCAGAAATGAAACGATAATGTGAGAATTCTTCAGTTCTCTGGAGGAAGTGTTTTTTTTTTGTTGCTTCCGGTGCATTAGAAACACAGCCAGCGAAAAGATATAAATTTGCAGTTGGTGATGAGAGGAGGGGTGGGACTGTCTGTGTAAACATTCTCTTATTGCTCAGGGCCACAGGGAAGAACAGCCAGTTTTTCGCCATCTACATTCCAGCAGAGTGCCGGAGTGAGAGTCTCAAGAAAAGGAAAAAAAGAGGGGACAGATATTTTTGACAGTTGCTTGTCCAGACCAAACTAAGTATTGCAATACTATTCTGTGGCTTGCTATGGTGTTGCTTGTTCATTCTCAGTGGTTTTATTACATTGCTATCCAATTCTAAGGCACTATCAGGGGTGTTTGGCTTGTTGATAGGCAGTTGTAAGCTGTGCCTGTAATCTCATACTTGTCGAATAGGTACTAAATTTTAATTCACACTGTTAACACTTTCTTATAGAATCGACAATAACTTACCGGCTGCAGTTTGTCAGTAAGTTACTGTAAATTAATTACAGCAAAAATACTGAATTTACAATTACACCACCATTTATCTTGCTGTATATATATTTACATAATTGTATTTATATCTTTACTGTAAAATGTACAGTAATTTTCACAATGTAACTTTCAAATACAGTAACATACTGCATAACACTGCCACAGTAAAATACAGTTCATATTACAGTTAAATTGTAATAAAGTGTACTTAAAAAAAAAAATATATATATATAAAAATTATGTTCCACTGCCATTTGAAAAGAATCTATATTGTATGTATATCAGTACTATGAATGAAAAGTGTTGCTCAATAAATCCCATAAATTCTCTCCTGTGGCCTGATGGGATAGTACTGTATAGTGTTCACTGGATATACACTTAAAGGCATAGTTCACCCAAAGATTTTATTAAAGAGGTTATTTCTTCTGTTGAACACAGAAGAAGATATTTTGAAGAAAGCTGAAAACGTGTAAGCATTGACATCCATTTATAAAATTTCCTTTGGTTTATAGTCCCATATTTATCAGGGGTTGCTACAGCAGAATGAACCCCCAACTATTCCGGCATATGTTTTACGCAGCGGATGCCCTTCCAGCCATAACCCATAATGGAAAACACCCATATATCCATTCATTCACAGACACACACTCATGCACTAATCCAATTTAGTTTATCCAATTCACCCATACCACATGTCTTTGGACTGTGGGGGAAACCGGAGCACCCAGAGGAAACCCAAATGGACATGGGGAGAACATGAAATCTCCACACAGAAATGCCAACTGGTCCAGCCGGGACTCAAACCAGCGATCTTCTTGCTGTTAGGCGACCACTGAGCCACCATGCCGCCCAGCTCGCACCTCTTTAAATCAATTACTATATTATCAGACATGATAAACGTAAGAAACTAGTTATGATACACTTATTTTAATAGTAGGCACTTTTGTCCACCCTATTTCACCAAGGACCCCTCACTTTAACATTTCTGGCCTCGTCCCTGGTTTGGACAAAATGAAGGGTGAGTAAATGATGACAGAAATTTCATTTTTAGGTGAACTATGCCTTTCAGAGAAGTAGTTGTCATGTAGGTACTCTTCGCCTATACTGTTTTCCAAATACTGTGAATTCAGACATACTACTAGGTTTTCGCATACCATATAGTACAGTCTGTGATTTCTGATGCACCGCTTGTGTTTTCTGAGTGGTTGCTAGCTAGCTTTAGAGGACTGTATATATTGTTTTCTGATTGCTAACATGTTTTGCTAACACTTTTACATGTCCTTAGTAATGACATACCTGCTTATTTTGTTACCCTTAAAACAATTTTATGTTAGGCTTCAACTGAAAAAAGAAAAGAAAATAATAATATATATTCATTCATTCATTCATTCATTCATTTTCAACCGCTTTTCCAGGGCCTGGTCATGGGGGCAGCAGTCTTACGAGAGAAACCCAGACTTTCCTCTCCCCAGTCACTTCCTCCAGCTCCTCCGGGGGGATCCCAAGGCGTTCCCAGGCCAGCCAAGAGACATAGTCCCTCCAGCGTGTCCTGGGTCTTCCCCGAGGCCTCCTCCCGGTGGGACATGCCTGGAACACCTCCCTAGGTAGGCATCCAGGAGGCATGCCCGAGCCACCTCAGCTGACTTCCCTCGATGTGGAGGAGCAGCGGCTCTACTCCGAGCTCCTCCCGGGTGACAGAGCTCCTCACCCTTTCTATAAGGGTCCGCCCTGCCACCCTGCAAAGGAAACTCATTTCGGCCGCTTGTATCCATATATATATGTTTTTTCTTTTCTTTTTTTTTTACGGCACCAGTCTTCTTTTATCAAGTGTATTCACTTAAAAAACACCTTTAGTTCCTCACATTAAGGTTCCTTCACCTGGAGTGACACTGTTTTAGAGCAGCACAGAGCGCTGTTCCCCTCTCTCTGATACGCACACACACTCTGTTCAGGCAAAATCACATAATAATGTATCACTGAATATACGACACACATCTGCTATACATGTAATTCATATGCAGCACCACTGAAGAAGCAGATTCAACAATGTTATTTGCTTATCAACATAATTGTATTTAGTCATAATTACATCCTACACATCTTTATAGCATATTTAATGGAATGCAATAGAAATTGCACAGCAATGCAAGGAGCTTTGATTCAAAGTGTCACTTAAACCAAGTGAACATTTCTGAAGAAACCATAATAGTGCACAGTTCTCAAAAGCCGCTCAGCCTGAATTCGGTCTGATTGCCATGTGGACTTTTGGTGACCATGTTTTTCCCTTCACAAAGTTACGGACTCAGCAGAGCCCTCTGTCGGTGGCTTCCAGAACAGGTCAAACTAAATCAGACACTCATCACCTTCAAACATCAAACACAGAGTTTGGTTTTGTTAGAAACATTAGATTTAAATACTACAGTCCTTTAAATTAAGCTAATTGAAGGAAAGCATAAAACTACATTTTGTATTTTTGTTTGATTAAAATATCTTCTCTTATGTCAGATTAATATAGACAGCTATGTTACATATAGGTTTATCACCTTGAAATTGGCATTAAATGAAAGCTGTAAATGAAAGAATAGTGTTTTCTAGTGCAATGTGATGTACAGTCTAACCTTGGTGGGACAAGTTACTTCCAAAAATTACTAATTACATAATTAAAATTGTATTTAAATTACTTTTCTAACTACTTTGTCTGAAAAGTAACTTAGTTACCCAATAAGTAATTTAAATACTTCACTCAGTACTAAAACTCTACATATCTCAATGCATAGACAATAGAAACTAAACTCTTAACTCTAAATTAGATTCAAACAGGACCTTTGGGTTTTGTTTTATAAAATGAACAATTCAATTAAAAAAATTAATGTAGGAAAACCAACACATGCTCATTGTTTCAAATGAATGATACCATATTTCATACTTACCACATATCGACATACAGTAAGGGTCTTAAGAATGTACAATTGTTTGACAAATCTTCTTTAGTTGAAAAATTAGTATGCAAAATATGTGAATAGCATCTATAAACAGTTTTATACCTTGTATTGTAATGAACTAATCTCTTTATTATTATTATTATTATTATTATTATTATTATTATTATTATTATTATTATTATTATTATTATTATTAT
>CAIGQW010056847.1:2810196-2823947 GCA_903798125.1 Danio choprae | reverse complement strand
CAGGATAGGATCTTCAATACCTTTTTTGGGTAAGGGGATCAACAGTACCACTACCTTATTAAAAAAACATTAAAATGCATTGTATTTCCTAAAGATAAAGTAATGCGGTTCTCTGAATTTTTAACCTTGGAAAAGCATAAGAGTCATTCAAAACAGTTTTTATAATACAGTTGATACAGTTGTATCATAAACGATTATGATATATAATGGCCATTATGATAAATCCCCATTCATTGCAAAAAAATATGAGCGGTGTAACATATTTAAAACTCTTATGGATCAAATGTCAGCATTAGCAACTGTATAAGATCTTGAAAAAAAAAATAAATCTATATATTTGAAAATGAACGTTAGAACTGTGACTCGGTGCAAACCAACAAATATCAGTGACTCAGCATGTACTGTATTTTTTAATGATGCTGAAGAGGTTTAATATGTATTAATTAGATTCTAAACCTTACTATGTCATTGAAGTGCAGTGAGTGCACTATTCTGTGCTTCTGAATGGCTGTATTTAAATGTTTCTGTTGTGTTGCGTCTGGTCCAGACACTCAAATAGCTTGTCGCTGAAATCTTGACACACTGCATGTTGTTAGGGACATTGTGTAACAATGTATGCTTCTCAGCTAATGTTTGCATCTGTAATATTAATGTAATGTGCTAATTAAAAACCACCTCATGCAGATTTCTAGCCTTCAAGACTAAAATGAAACCCGGAGTTCTGAAATATAATTGGGTAAACTGGTAGTGAGCTGGTTATAGAGGCCAAAACAAAGACAGACATTCTGACACAGAATGACATTTTCAAAGGAGAATAACTGACTTTATCATTGTTTTTCAGATAAACAAATATGTTCACTTAGCACGTTTCTTAAATATCTGCTAACATACTATGTTATTTTTATGCTTTAGAAGAGTCCAAAACTTACATATAGCACCTTTAACTAGTCAGCAGCAGGCACTGCTCAAGAACACAATTACAGCAGTGCAACTATAGCAAAAATCACACCCACTTTAAGAGTACTAAACTGCAGTGTAAACGCAAACCAAGCCAAGCAAAACTGAACTAGAGTGAGCAGAGTCTGTACCATTCATGTCATGGGAACATGAATAATACAGAAAAAAAATAATGGAGAACAAAAATATCAAGGCCATTCTTATGCCATATGCATTGTTTACGATAAAATCCGTCAACATAGGCTCATTCTGAAAACGTACCCCTATATACATTTCTGGAGATCGCAAATTATGTAGCCAGAGGTACGTATGGCTACGTTTCTTCTTTAAAATGAACGCTACGGGGCGGTATGATGCCGTTCCTTTTCACACTTAACAGCTGACCGCTTACCTGCATGTGGATGGCTTTTCCACTGTTACCAGTTTGTCTAGTGGCTCGCTGTGTATGTCGGCAGACTTGAGATGCAGAGAGGAGTTGACCGTGACGACAGGGTTCAAGTCCGGTGAAGACTGGTTCCAGAAAGCAACTAAGACAAAAACAGAAGCCAAAAAATAAAATAAACAAGTAAATAACAGAGTGAGAATGTGGTAAAATCTGAAAACGTGGTAAAAATCAGGCTGCCATGAGGAGTTCTCTTTTTGTGGATTGCTTTTGAAAACACTGTCGGTTGGGTTTAGGGAAGTGGGTGGACGGGTCAATCGGTGCTTTTGAAAACACTTTCGGTTTGGGTTTAGGGAAGGAGGAGGGTGGGTCAGTTGATCGGTCATTCAGTCAGTCAGTCAGTCGACAGCGGCCTCTGGGGATTTACGCGAGACGGGTAGGCATGAATGGAACTCGTGAGAGAAAGTTGAGATCTCAAAAAGCGTACACAGCGGCCTCTGGTGGATTCGTGAAAACAAAAACTGCAAAAAAACGACCTCCTGGAATGTATTTGGTGCTCTCCATACGTGTATAAGGGGTATGTTTTCAGAATGAGGTCGGTTGATATTCTGGGTTGATATTCTGACATTGTTTTGATCTCAAACTGTTTCATTAACACAGGTGAACTGTGTGGTGTTTAAGAGAAACTGACCAGCTGTAGTTAGTTTTCTTATATCTATGCATTCCACAGTTAATAAGCAGAGAGTTATGTATTTGTTTGCGAAACACACCCAAGAGCTGTGAACCCACAGGTCGCAAACATATCGGATTAGAGTTCAGATTTATCTTTTTGTGCCTCTTATTAAGATATCTCGAGCATTTCTGTGATTGTTGTAGCAAATAAACTACATTCTGTCACCCCAAGAGGAAGATGTTTTTAAGACGTCTGAGACAAAGGCAATTACATTTGAACTTGTAAGCCCACCTGTCTCATTAAACTTAACAGAAACCACCTGATTCATCTGGCACTCACGGCTGTTGTAAAGCCAAGATAATGGAAAAACCAAATGTCTGGCGTGTTTCAGCAAATGCTGGATTGAGCCTCAATGCAGGAGCACAATTGGATGCGGAAATGTCACCTGATAAACTGCATCCACCGGGGAGCAGAATTAGAAGTCAGGGATCGACTTTCATGAAATGCGCCTGGCTGACCATAATTCCCCCAAAAGCGTGAATGGAGCTTTTGCCGTGATGTGAGGAGGTTAACGTTAAACAATAAAAAGAGGCAGAGGAGAATGGGAATGAAGCTAATGAGAGGTGATAAGATTCATTCCAGACCTCAATTTCAAGGATGGAGGAGCAAGTGGTCTGGGAGAGTACCGAGAGACTCCCGCGAGCAGTTCAGGCCCTAATGAAAGATATTAGCCTTTGAGGAAAAGAGTGATATATCCATGCATCTCACAAAGGTGAGAAGCTATCTGCAAATTTTCTGACAATGAAACGAATAGCTCACCCCGCAAAATGAAAGTTTGGTTATCATTACTTGTTACAGACTCGTGTGACTTTCATTTTTTCTTTGAGGGATAGGAATATTTGGAATTAAATGCTACAGCATTTTTTCCCAATGGCAGACATCCAGAATCACATATTTTGCTACTATAGACAAGGCAAAAGACATTATATAAAAAGAGTAGTATACTACTAAAAAATAAAAGGTGTTTTTCCCAGCAATTCCATAGACTAGCTGTTTTTGTTCAGTTAAAAGAACTGTTTTTATGCACCTGAAAGGTTCAGTTGATATTAAAGAGTCATAAATGGCACTAGCAACCTTGGTTAATGGAAAATGTATGTAATGGTTGCAAAAATTATATCATGTTTCATCATATACATTTGAAAGAGAAAAATCCAGCTAAAAAGTGTTTTAAATTCCACAGAAACAGATTTGTCACTTGGTTGATTCACACATCGTGGCAATTCAGAAATCAAATGGTTGATGAGCGGCGCTAAAAGGTTAATGCTTTAATGCATTTCAATATAACATGTTCCTACATTAAACCTGACCTGAAACTTTCTATTAGCCTAAAGAAATGCATTCTCTCAAGCAATCAATGCATTTTACCTTGTTCTTACATGGCGTTAATCTCATTTGTCAAACCATCTTTCATAAAAATTCTTATGTAAAAAGTCCAGATTAAAAAAAAACATATATAAACTCTTTGTTTGTGTCTTAATTCATTGTATTCATAAAACAGTGGGTGAAAAGTATACGGCACTGACACAGTATTATCCACAATCCCAGATCTCAAAACCAGGACCCCCTTTCCTCTCCTCCCCATCACACCACCTGAAAACCTCAAAACATTATGCAATTCTGAGTGTGCCTTACACAGGTGAGTGGGCTTGACAACCCACCTGTAGAAAACACACTTGCTCATCTCTCTGACACTTTTCCAGACACTTGCACCAGTTTGCACATTTGCACCAGACACTTTCTTACACACTCCATATCTCTATAAAAACATTATGTATTTCTGAGTGTGCTTCACACAGGTGAGTGGGCTTGAAAAACCACCTGTAGAAACACTCTTCTGTCCATATGCACCGGACACTTTACTTAAACTCCATCTTACAAGGACTCAATAAGAAAAAAAACTGTGTTTATTTGTGAATGTACCAGAAATCAAGCTGCACTACGTGTCTTCTTCAACCTCAAAATGCAGCTTTTGCACAATATCTTACACAATATTGTTGTGTATTATGTAAAAGTACTTGTAGAGTGTGTCTTAGTATATGCATAGTTATTAGTTATTATAGTTAGATTACCACTCTGGTTTGTCAGTTTCCCAGTGGGAGGGGAACTACAATGCTATGTGGAAACTTCCACTATGGGGATTTTGTCAGAAACTACTCACTCTGAAGAGTAATACAACGGGCCAATGAAATGCCAATGAGTTGACGGTGTCAGTGCACGCAGCTGGCAGCAATCACAATCAATTTGTGTATAAGAATGCCAGCAGTGCATCGCAACAACACCTTTTTTCGCTTCAGAAGCCTCACATGCAGACTGAAAGAGACGTTTTTGCTGTCATCCTCCGACTTCGTTTGAGGGAGAGTAAGAGAAAGCTGCTGTCTTCTGAGAGGCTGATTTCTCCCGGTTACAGTGCGAGCGACAGCGCGAGCAGCGACGGTCGAGCTGGGCTTCTCCCATCCCTTGGCATTTCGCTGGACACCAGGTCAACTGCGAGTGCCCTGGGAAGGACAATGACCACACTAGTGGTCCAGGAATGCCACCTTTGACTAAACCTGGCAGATATGCATGACGTTGACAAAGTCTGCTTTCTTAATACACCCATATCGCCCTGTTTGGCGACACCAGGGGTGAGTTCACCCAGGAATTCACCACGGTGAAAGAGCAGTCAAGTGGGATCGGCGGGCTTTAGAAACCGCTCCCCTTGTCGAACCGTCCACTTTGGCTGATCCTCACAGAGGGCGCTCGTTTGTGGCTCCAAAATCTGCTCCGCCGCCTTGTACAATTCACCGCTTAAGCGGCAAGCACCCCACAGACGATCACCTTCAGGGCGCCGCTAAGTCCGGTATGGACCGTGAAGCATCCCTGAGATGGACCACTCTGAGAAAAGGAGGTGTGCTCTTTCCCCGGCCGAGGACCAGGGACACATTAACTCATGGTCGTATGGCTATTCAATTTTATAAAGAGCATTTTCTCCTTTCTCCGGGTGCGATAGCCCGAACACTGCCAGTATGGGACACTATGCCTTCCAACTTGCAGGATCTGTGCTCTTCGCCACAGGCTCCGAGAGTGCCAGAGGACGGGCTCCTTTCTCTCGCACTCCCAGCCACCCTGCGGACTCTTGGGAAGAAGTTAAGATTAAACCGCTTATCTTTCACTATTCCTTGGGACGCGCAGCTTCCGGGGTGAGCTCTCCCATCCCGTGCTGCCCCACTGCTGGTGCGTCAGTGATTGCGCCGATGATGCCACTCGCGCCAGCCTGGTTATCGTTGCCCAGCCCGTCACGATGGCTCATTCGCACAATCAGACTCGGCTATGCAATTTAGTTCGCTAAAAGTTCACGGGCGTGTATTACACCAAGGTCATACCTGTGTCCACCTCTGTCTTGCGCGAGAAGATTGCTGTCCTCCTGGTGAAGGACGCAATCGAGCCGGTCCCTCCAGCCGATATGAGGTATGGGCTTTTTAGTCTGTACTTCATCATACCCCAAAAGAGCAGTGGGTTATGACCAATCCTAGTTCTGCACGTTTTGACCCGCTCCTTTACAAGCAGCTGCTCAGAATGCTCATGCAAAAGCTCATCCTCAGCCCATCCTCAGGATTGGTCTGCCCCTTCTCAGGGTTAGTCAATATGTCTTCTTGCCACCATGTCTCCCCATTGGGCAGCAGGTGGCCTCTGCAGCATCCTCCCCATCGGGACTGCACGCTTTCCCAACGTACTGTCGTATTTTGAAAATTCCTAGAAACTTACTAGGTGTATTTTTTTCGATTCCCCCAAAAATATAAATAAGCCTTAAGCACTTTACAGGCAAGTAAGGGCCAGGGGGCACATTGGAGGGCTGCATCTCTAGTGATGATGGTGTGCTCACGCTGGAGCCTGGCAAACCTCTCACCGGTGACGTGGTAAGGTTCATTCACTGTGGCGTTTTCCATACATTTCCCCATAGTGGAAGTTTCCACATAGCATTATAGTTCCCCTCCCGCTGGGGAACAAAATTGCACCTTAGCTGAAAGCTGTAGTTTGGCTTCTTCAGCTAGAAAAGGTGTTGTTGCGATGCACAGCTGGCATTCTTATACACAAATTGATTGTGATTGCTGCCAGGTGCGTGCACTGGCACCGCCAACTCATTGGCATTTCATTGGCCCGTTGTATTACTCTTTAGAGTGAGTGGTTTCTGACGAAATCCCCATAATGGAAGTTTCCACATAGCATTTCCGTTCCCCCCCTCGGGGAACGAGCGTTATGTGGTAACCGTTTTGTTATGTATAGGTTTACAAAAGCTCTTAAGTCCAGGGTTGTGTTCATATTTAAGATTATGTTTATTTATGTAGCACCGTGGTCCTGTAAGACACACAATTACATTTCACTTTATGTCCACACATTTAGTTGAATGACAATAAAGCTCAACTTGACTTGAAGTGACATGAAAACGAAAGCATGACAGATGTAGTATAGTACATTTGGATTACATCCATACTCTAATATAATGTACTTTTTAATGAATGAATGAAGTAATTGTTCTGAAGAAGGATCACTTCAGAGAGTGATTGGTTAGCAATTGTGTGTTTACTTAGTTACTTGTTATATATTGGCCTGCTTTTACACACTAAGCCAGGATAAGGTCATAGTTCAATTTGGACATTTAAGTATTTTTCTTTTTATAAATATGCCTTAGAAAAAGAATCATTACTGCAGTCCAAATTGAGACCAAACATTTGGAACTTTTAAGATCCATCGGTACAAGTTTCTTTTAGTTGAAACAGCTCAGATTTGCATTTTATATTGGGACTAGGCATATGCCTTGTCTGTGAAACTGTGGATAAAAGGTTTAGTTCTCCCAAGATTTAACATTCTGTTAATTAAACCTTCATGTTGTTCCAATCCCTGAACACTTCAAAGTGTTATCTGGTGATATCTTCAGAGCACAAATTAAACTATTTTGGAGCTCTCTGATCCTACATAGACAGCAACTGTATGGGGACATTTAAAGTTCAGAACTTTAATTCAGAATACACTCAGAGAGTTCAGAATACACTCTCATTCGCACACATACACTACGGACAATTTAGCTTACCCAATTCATCTATAGCCCATGTATTTGGATTGTGGGGGAAACTGGAGCACCCGGAGGAAACCCACGCCAACATGGGAGAACATGCAAACTCCACACAGAAATGCCAACTGACCCAGCCGAGGCTCGAACCAGCAACCTTCTTGCTGTCTTTTTGCTACCCACTGCCCCACCGCGCCGCCCCTATCAAAACTCTTTTTTTGATTTTTTTTTTTTGTGAGATGCTATTGGTCTAATCCAATTTAATTATTTATGCTAAGCTAAGCTAAAAAGGCTCCCTCCAGACCCAGAGATCAGCTGAATGTATTACAAAATGGAAAAACTCAACAGGTCAACTAGTAAAATTAGCATATTTTCAAAAAAAAGGCAGCGTGTTTCTATAACATCAAATCTCAAAGGTTGTGTTTTTATCAGAGCTGGAAGCTTTTGTGTGGAGAGATGTTTTCTTTGCTCAGAACTGATGCTACGCATGACCCTTATTAGGAATTATACACACCACAGTTTATTTCAACAGCAGGACCACTTGTAATGCGTCAGATTTTGTGTAATCTTCCCTTAGGAATCAAATTACCTTGATAATAAAAAAAGAGCAGTCGAACTGAACTGAATTCACAGGAGTCCACACTTCAACCATGATCTGGCATGATGGCAATTTGACAAACACGGTACATTATTTTCATTGTTTTCAGGCTACAGGATGTGAAAACCGTTGGCAGAGTCTGCTAGCGCAAGGCTACGAGATGTGGTTGGATTTTGACAAAACACAATTACAAATTCAAGCTCGCTAAAGCTATGGCTGGCAAAGCGGAATTGTTAACACTTGACCTGATGATGAAGTGGCAAAATTGGTTTCTAGGGAAGGGCTTTAGCTCAGAGTAAAAACTGAATAAGGGAGTGCAGGAACACCGTCGAGGCTTTTATGTGAGTCAGCATGGGGAAATCAAATGGCGGCAATGTAATTTTACCTGTGACAGGAAGGGAATCATTCAAGTTAATGTTATATTTCCTCAGTGAGACCAACCCTTTTTTTTTTGGGGACCAATTTTCAGCATTTTTTGTCGCTTCTGAAGTTTCCGGCGTACAAGGTGTTTTCAAAAGTGAGGTGTCAATTATTTAAAAAGCTCACTGTGTCGCTCTTCACTGGCAGCGGCGAGTTTTTCTGCTCTGTGCACCTGGAGCTGGGAAAAAAAAAACACATCTGAAATTCACAACAGGGATTTAAAAGCGAGAGGAAAAAAATATTAATAAAATGTTAGCAGCCCAACAAAGCATGAACAAAATGTCCATTAGAGTCATTAAACAATATTATCGCAAGTGGCATCAAGTTGTCTAATGAAGTCTTCAATTAGTGTTAAAAATGGACCTTATCCAGTTGAGCTCCTAAAAGTCTCATCATCGAATATTTCAATTAAAGCCCACTTCATTAGCTATCCATCACACAATCAAGCAACACTAATTAAGAACATTCCAAACATTTGGGCACTCGTTTCCTGTTCGCGTCCTGCAGTTTTAATGTAATACCTCCATTAAGTGGGTTTGCATATCAAATAGATGAACACTCAAGCAAATCAGCTTCAGTTTAAAATAGCGAACAGCTATTTTCAGACTCTGTGTGTGTTTTTAAAATCTGTCCGAGTAGGGATGTCATGATTATGTAGGACTCTGTAGGAGTCTCTATTTTTGGTCGAGCATCTTCCATTTGGTCAAATACTGTATGTTGTTTACTATTAAAAAAAGTCAATCAATCAATTAAATAAATACTATAATATCAGTAATAATACTAGAAAATAAGAATGTGTTTGCTTTAATAAGATTTTATTCATTCATTCATTTTCCTTCAGCTTGGTCCCTTTATTCATCAGGGGTCGCCACAGCGGAATGAACCGCCAACTTATCCAGCATATGTTTTATGCAGCGGATGCCTTTCCTGCCGCAACCCATCACCCATCACCATACACACTCATTTACACACATACACTACGGCCTATTTAGTTTATTCAATTCACTTATGCCGCATGTCTTTGGACTGTGGGAGAAACCGGAGCACCTGGAGGGCAAATGCATACAAAATGCATGCAAACTCCACACAGAAACGCCAACTGACTCAGCCTGGACTTGAACCAGCGACCTTTGATAAGATTTTTAATATAATAAATATCTGTTATCTTATAATTTCGAATGTTTCATCTCACTATTTGAATGTTTATTAAAATTTTGAAGATATATTTTATTTCAGTTAAAAACAAAAAAAAATAACAATTCTAAGATATAAACTGTGAGAAACTGAAAGTTCTCAAATAAAAATTATAAATGAAAAAATAAACAACAACAATAATTGTAAGACAAACTTGCAATTGTGAGAAAACATTTCTGCAAAAAATTGACAAGTTATAACAAATACATTAATATATTTATATTGCTGAAATAGATTTACGCATGAATGAATGAATAAATGAATGAATGAGTTGGATATTATGGGCCATTATGGGATATTATGGGTTTTCTTATTCATTTACATTTCCATTATTTTTTCTCCCATATTCTCTTATTAAAATACATTTATTATTTATCTATTGGTTAACCCTTTAACTACCCCACCAAGAAAAACTACCCCACTCGATGCTATTTTTTTTTCAACATATCCCATAATTTCTAAAATATCAGCCTCTACCAAATGATTGATATGTCGGTTTATGGTAAAAGTACCAGAATTAATACATACACTATGAAAAATATGAACATATGAAGTGTAAGACCAATTTATTTAAACAAATATTGAAAATAAAACATTTTTTAATACTAAATCATCTTTATTTTTTGAAGTATGCCATAAAATATTTCAGATTCTCATTTAACTTTTTTTTTTTTTTTTAAACAATAAAACCAAAATCAAGTATAGTAGTGCAACAGGATTATGTCTGTTAGAGTTTTTGTAAACCAACAATGCTGTGTGTGTAAGCCATTATTTAAAACAGTCATTCTTTACATGACTTTAACAGTCATTATTTAAAACAGTAGAAATATGGTCAACCGTTTGGTAGAGCAGCAGTCAAAGGGTTGTTTTTTTATGTATGTGTGTTTGTGTACATGTTTTTGTGACTTGTCAGGACACAAATCTGTATAATGACATATGTATGACACAGGTATTACAAAAAGGAGGTGAAATATGAGGACATTGCTGACGTCCTCATTTCTCAAAAAGCTTATAAATCACACAGAATGAGTTTATTCAGATAGTAAAGCTGTACACAGTTTCCTGTGATGGTTGGGTTTAGGGGTAGGGTGGGGTTAGGCCAATACCATTTACGGTTTGGACAGTATAAAATGAATGGAAACCTATGTAATGTACCCTACCCACTTTTCACAAAAACAAACGTGTGTGTGTGTGTGTGTGTGTGTGTGTGTGTGTGTGTGTGTGTGTGTGTGTGTGTGTGTAACTAATATTTAATAAATATTATAAAATACCTATTAACCCATGTGTGCTGTAGGGGATGTTTTCATCCACTCTGGGGTGATTTTGAGTCTTGATTTGCCACAACCTTCTCTGTGTTTCAGCAAATGGAATGTTTTTGGTGACAAATCTTATTTTGACACATATTTTGGGAAAATGCTTTTGGGAAATATTTTTTCTAAAATTCAACAATACACTCTGGGCAAATTTACTACCCTTTCATTATGCTGGTGGCTGTTTTTGCCCAATTGACTTTCACTATAATGACATTTTGATTGCAAAACCGTGACCCAATTTAATCATGCATTCTTGAATGTTGGTGGGTTTTCCCTTTTGGGAAGAGGTCAAATTTGTATTTTTTGCTGTTTATCATCAGTTGCAGTGCAAAATATGCTTTATTTCTGGCTTTTATATGGAGTTTTATTGAGTATAAAGTGTGTGTATGTGTGTGTGTGTGTGTGTAATTTAGTTAAAGCGTGAGAGAGACATTTGCGCACTTACCTTGATATGTCTAAGAACATCAAAATAAGCACCTCAGCTCTCAGAACATAGTAAACACAGTAAGTGTATGTATGCGTGCACACTATCATTTGCTGTTATACTCCACAGAACTCCATATAAAAGCCAGAAACGTTTTTGCACAGGCCTGTCTAAAGGGTTAAAGTTACCAACAGATGATCAGCAGTAAAAATGACAAAATTTGACCTCTACCAAACAGGGAAAACCACCAACAACCAAGAACGCATGATTATTTGGTGTCATGGCTTTGCAATCAAAAAATGTCATTATAATGGAAGTCAATGGGGCAAAAACAGCCACCAAAGTAATTAAAGGGTAGTCAATTTAAACAATACACAAGGGTTAAGAACTACTAGGGGAAAAAGTCTTTATAAAAATTTTCACGTATAATGAAATGTAAAATTAATAGAGTAAAATACATAAAAAAAAAACTCTAAGAAGTTAAAAAGAAATTTAGCATATTTGCTGACAAGCCAATTAATGACACTTTTTTAAAGTTTAAGAATAAGGTGAATAAACCCAGTTCTCAACATCAGTGCTGACTCTGTCTCTTTTACTATTATTTTTCTTTCCCAGAGTTCTGGCCCCTTCTGCAGACTTGTTTTCATGAATATTACACAGATGGTGAAGAGCTGGTGTTTTCCCTCCGGACCCTCCACACTTTATAATCAACATGACAAGATGCAGGTCTGTTATATCTAGGAGGATGCATTTGAGTCAGTAGGTGTGCTTCGTGTGGGGTTTGTAATTACTGCCGACAAGAGCAAACATGTAAAATGAAGTCAATTTCAAAGGTTTAATTCGAGCCTGATTAAAAGATAGCGGATGGCGGTTGATGGCGTCTCTTCTGATCAGGTCCAGAATGCATTGAATCTATTAGATGATTACAATCTGCTGATGAGAATCCCATTTATTCAAATCGGCGAACTCCAAAAACAAACAAGATCCATGAACCCTTTGGAAAAAGATACAAATAAAATAAGGAGTCAAGCATAATCACTGTTTCAAAGGTCAGTGACCCAATGCAAATTTTTGTCAGAATCTATTAATTTATTTAAAAACACATTGAAATTACAATTTAAGGGCACGAACACACCAGAACTACGATAATTTGCAATTATTATTGTTACATTTAAATATTGCTTGTTGTTTAATTATTTATTGTTTGTATTTTAGGCAAGAAAAGTGGATCAGAAAATAATTCATGAATACTTTTGGAAAATGTGCAAATAAAATGATGAGTCAAGCATGTTCACTGTCTCAAAGGTCACTGTAAAGAGAAAGCAAGAAAAGAGAAGCAGAAAATAATTCTTGAATATTAATTAATTAATAAATTCATTCATTCATTTTCTTTCGGCTTATTCATCTTCCTTAAGCCAACTTATCCAGCATATGTTTTACACAGCGGATGCCCTTCCAGCTACAACCCAGTACTGGGAAACATCCATAGCAAACTCCCCACAGAAATGCCAACTGGCCCAGCCGGGACTCGAAACAGCGACCTTCTTGCTGTGAGGCGTCAATCCTTACCACGGACCTACTGTGTCACCCATTGTGTCGCCCACTGTGTCGCCTATGAATATTTTCGAAAATTAAACATAAAATGAAGAGTCCAACATAATCAACATTTCAAATTCCACTGACCCAATGAAAAATTTTGCCTGAATCTATTAATTTATTTTAAAACATGTAAAAAAAAAAATGGGCCTCACGGTGGCGCAGTGGATAGCACGTTCGCCTCACAGCAAGAAGGTCGCTGTTTCGAGCCTCGGCTGGGTCAGTAGGCGTTTCTGTGTGGAGTTTGCATGTTCTCCCCGTGTTGGCGTGGGTTTCCTCCGGGTGCTCCGATTTCCCCCACAGTCCAAAGACATGCGGTACAGGTGAATTGGGTAAGCTAAATTGTCCGTAGTGTATGAGTGTGAATAGGTGTGTATGGATGTTTCCCAGAGATGGGTTGCAGCTGGAAGGGCATCCGCTGCATAAAAAAAACATATGCTGGATAAGTTGGCGGTTCATTCCGCTGTGGCGACCCCAGATTAATAAAGGGACTAAGCCAAAATGAAAATGAATGAATGAATGAACATGTTAAAAATAATATTTAAGGGCCCTAATACAACAAAACCACAATAATTAGCTATTATTATTATTTTTTCTCATCAAAACATTGTTTATTTATTGTTTAATTAATGATTAATTTATTTCTGTTTGTGGCAGTGGAAAAAAAAGAGAAGCAAAAAATAATAATGAATAAATCCATGAATACTTTGGGAAAAGATACAAATAAAATGATGAGTCAAGTATATTCTTGACTCTTAAAATGTATTTTAAAACACATTAAAACCACTTAAAAAGGATTTAAAACATTTATGATCAGAGAAAAAGAAAGAAAGAAAAGAGAACCAGAATTTTTAAAATATATTTCAGAAAATCATATGATAAAATGAAGCGTCCAGTATAATCAATGTTTCAAATTCCACTGACCCGAGGATAATTTTTGCCTGAATCTATTAATTTATTTTAAAACATGTTAAAAATAATATTTAGGGGCCTAACACATCAAAACAACAAGAATTTGCAATTATGATTTTCTTTCTCATTAATAATAATAATAATAATAATAATAATAATAATAATAATAATAATA
>CAIGQW010056847.1:2721570-2752703 GCA_903798125.1 Danio choprae | reverse complement strand
ATATATATATATATATATATACACATTGCAAAATTTTATAATAATGGTAAATTGTGCCTTAGTAAGATGGAATGCAGGGTTAGCTTATCCTAGCAGAATGGGCTGTAAGCTCTGCAGTGTAGCTCTGCGTATCAGTAATCCAGTAAAGGACAGCAGAGAGAAGCCAAGCCTTTCTGCTTTGTGCTGTTCGACAGATCTACATCTGTACAGATGAGTCACAGAAATGCTATGAGAGAGAGAGAGAGAGAGAGAGAGGGGATAACAGCAGAGAAGGGACTGGATGACAGCTTTAACAAAGATGAGGTATTTTGGTGTTTATTGGCATATTTTTAGATGCATTATTAAGTTCCTGTTGATGCATGTTAAAATATATTTAGAAAAATAATGATGATGTTGATAAAAATCTCAATACGTTGGATTAAATATAATATATAATATAGTTAGATTATAACAAATATCTATATAATAAATATATATATATATATATATCCAACAGTTATGTTTTGAAGCTAATTTCTAATTTTCAGAATTTTTTGAATTTTCTTAATTTAATCTTAATATAAGTAAGACATATTTTGACTTTTGGACTTCATAATGCTCCGAGTTATTGGAAACAACAACAACAACAACAACAACAACAACAACAACAACAACAATAATAATAATAATAATAATAATAATAATAATAATAATAATAATAATAGGGCTGGGCATCACGGTGGCGCAGTGGGTAGCACAGTTAGTTCGAGCCCTGGCTGGGTCAGTTGGCATTTCTGTGTGGAGTTTGCATGTTCTCCGAGCACCCGGATTCCCCCACAAGTCCAAAGACATGTGCTATAGGTGAATTGCATAGTGTATGAGTGTGAATGGGTGTGTATGGATGTTTCCCAGAGATGGGTTGCAGCTGGAAGGGCATCCGCTGAGTAAAACATATGCTGGATAAGTTGGCGGTTCATTCCGCTGTGGCGACCCCAGATTAATAAAGGGACTAAGCCGAAATGAAAATGAATGAATGACTTCAAAATTTCTTCGGAGTCATTGGAAACAACAACAATAATATTAAATGAAAACATTTGCTGAAAATTAGCTTTTTTATTTTTTTTTATTTTAATGTAGTTTTTGCTTTATTTTTAATTTAATCTTGATAGAAGTAAGAAATATTTAGACTTTTGGACTACATGATGCTCCAGAGTTATTGGAAACAATCTTATACAGCCGCTGCTGTAATCAAAATCCATGGATAATTGCTTGGCATCTGAAGACTTTACAGAATATCAGTAGACATTAAATATATTCTCGCACACATTATTTTGTAATAATTAATTGTAGTCCAGCAATCCCACATTCGTCAGCACACAAATCTTTGCTTCCAGCCTCGTTCCTGAATGTTAGACCTCTTTCATTAAATCTGTATTGAACCTGTCCTTTCCCTGCAATAAAGAAATGCTGTTTTTAGTAAAAAAAAAGAAAAGAAAAAAGATTAAACCGACTTCAACAATTGCCCAGAAGATCGTCTCATAGTCTTCAGGGCAGGTGAATTACTTCATTACGTTGATGCACATGTCCGGCTACAAATGTGTCGGATGCAGATTCGGCCCGAGTTCATGCTTACTGCCTCAATGTTGCTGATTAATCTAGATTGTAGAGTAATTCGGTCCGTCTCATCGTAACTGCGCCCATTAAAGCTTGACATGACAGATGTCGTAATGGCATGTTTGTTCCTGTAGGCCGTAATGAGGTTAGCTCCGAGCAGATTCAGACGCAAGTGCAATTAAAGCACGGCGTCTATGAAAGACTTCAGTAATGAAAGGACAGATATTCCTCGCTTGAGAAGCCCATAATAACTCCACTGATAAATGCTGCTGTGACATGCACAATTAATAAGATCACCTACCTTTGGGCAAACAGACATGCTAATTAGCTTCTGCCGGCGACCCGGTGGCCACAGAAGAGACAGAAGCAGGAGATAAAGATTATGTTTGAAATTTTGGACACTTAATATGACTCGTATTCTCTATTCTCTATCGCTAAGTGAAGATAAAAGGGAAAGTTTTCTGAAAGAGGCTCAATATTGCTAACTCCTACGCTCGCTACAAATGCTCCTCACTCCTTTTATTTACTCCACTGTTTGATTTATTAAGTGGCATCTCATATGTATCAACTAATAGGAGAGGTTTCTTTAAAAGGGAAGTAACATTAAAGCCGCTGCGGCTAACAGAATCACAGCATGAAAACAGGATGCTCGACCAAAACGCAGAGGACTTAATTGGTTGTTTACCGAAAGCTCCACACGCTAAAATTACCTGATTGTCACCTCTGCGTTTCTGTTTGTGCCACAACAAAAGTGATCAGCAGACTCCGCCGTCCTCTTATTGACATTGTCATTTTCTTTTGTCGCATCCAGACAATCTGAATCGACATGGCATTTTGTTGCTAATTAATTCAGGGATGTTTTTTTTTATACATCAGGGGTATTTAAATACTATTTGGGGCCTGGTATTAACTCTAAGTAAAGGTGTAAATGAGGTCTGAAATGTTTTGAGCTTGTTCATTTTCAACCATTTCGACTGTGATATCATTTGTTTTTAAAGTGATAGTTCACCCAAAAGGTGGAATTATCTCATTTACAGTACTCTCAATCATGTGCTTTTAAACCTTGACTGAAGGTTGAAACCTCTGTGGAATACAAAAGAAGATAGTTTGAAGAATGCTGGTTAATGGTACCCATCTACTTCCATAGTAGGAAAACAAATAAAAAAATGGGTCCCATCAACAAGCATTCTTTAAAATATCTTTGTGTGTTTGTGTGCTCAACAGAAGAAATAAACTGGATATGGATATTAACCAAGTGAAGGGTGACTAAATGATGCCAGAGATTTTACTTTTGGCTGAACTATCCCTTTAAGGGTGCTTTCACACCTGTGGTTTGGTTAATTTGATTAAAACCAAGGGCAACAGATGATACATTGTAGCACATTTAAGCTGTTTTGGTTCATTTTTTTTTTTTCTTCAATTTAACAAACCAAAATCCCGTCATGTGACAAAATCACTCATTGGCCAGAAGTGTCATAAAACGCATTTCCTAAATTGCTTTTTTTCAGATTGTTAAGAAGTAATGTGCGAGAATATTCCAACAAAACCCCTGAAAAATGAGATAGCAAGATGCTTGTTAGTGTGGAGAGATGACTGCACTGGCTGAATCATATCCCTGGTCATCATATATTATATAGATTGTACATGGATCACTTCAGACAAACTATACATTTTGTCAATGAAGGAGATCCCGGGTTCTGGGGTTAAATTCGTTTTATTTAATTTGGATAGTGAAAGTGGCTGTGGCGACCCCTGATAAATAAGGGACGAAGCCAAAGGAAAATGAATGAAGGGATAGTGAAACAAAATTCTCCCACACAAGTGATTATGCCGCCTCCCAATGGTGAATAGTTGTGCTTATGATGGGTACTATTTTGGTATTTATTTGACAACTGTAAATATCTATTGTTAAACGCCTGGGTTTGAATTTCAGTTCAGTTAATAAAAACACAAAAACCTTTGTGTTCCATATCGGAAGGAGTACACAGTGTATAATGTGTCATTTAGGTCACAACTAGACTGTATAACAATATGGACGTAGTGTCCACAACGTCACTCATAGGTTTGTGAAGAGCGCAAATGAAGTGTGCAGTATTGTAAGTATTGGCATCTTGTCAATAGACACATAAAACAAACAACAAAAAATATATATATGACAGATGAGCAGCAGATACCTGTCACTCAAGTGGCCACACCTTTAATTATGAATTTTAGTGCTTAATATTATTTAAACAGATGAATTATATATATATCGCCACCCTCACAGTTGTCATGGTTTTGGTGTATATACCTTATAATACCATCCATTTATGTACCAGACTGTAAAGACCTATTTTATTGCCCTTAAAAAAAGTCTCTATTTAGGAGCCAGTCTCTAGTGGCCAGTCAATGAACTGCAGTTTCAGTCACTTCCTTGTTGGCTTCCCGAGGGAGAGTGGGGGTTGGTGATGGGTGAATGGGGCTGTGAGAGAAACTTGCATAGATTTAAAGCACAGTTTTTGAATAGTATGCATGTGTGTGCTCTAGTTCCACAGCTGAACCTAATGTAAGGGAACCTGCATAATAAACCAAAATAACCAAGAACAAAAATAACAAAGCAATCCTTAGATGCATGTTTAATATTTATAACAATAAACTGACTTTTTTTTCTATCTCAAACAGTTTAATTAGCAGAAGTCATCACTCCACCACCTGCTTTGCTACATTTATTCCCAAACATGGTTCAAACAACAGATGTGCGACACAGTTTCTGTACGCCTTCATAACTAGCTAGATAGTTTCTCCAGCAATCCTTTGTGCGATGCTAGTTAAGCATCACTGTTTGGGAAACGGACCCCCTGTAATGGAGTCCTGTACTCAAGCAGCTGCACTCCAGGGTTGTTTGGGGTCTTTTGGCTCCTGTGTTGAATGTAATATTTGGCTGAAAATGAAGCAGAGTCTTCATCTCATCTGCTGTCTGACCTTTAAACAGAGTCCCCTCACCCTCTCTACTCTTAGAAGAATGTCCTCGCACAGCCTGCGGATGAGAAGCACACAATGAATCTCATTTACTCTGCAACATCGAGCCTCTCTCCTTTTTCTTTCTGTGGCCTCGCCGCGAACAAGGAACAGCCATCTGTGTGCTTTTTTACCTGTCTGACCAGCTATACATCAGCCATTCACTTGCTATTGTGCAGCAGAGCAGGACTAATGTCTCTGCAACAAAACTATTTTGATTACTTTTTTTCCTGGAACGAAGTGATGCAAGTGCTACGACGTCAGGGTTTTTAAGTTCTAATGCAATCAAAATGATTTTCTTTCCCTGCTGTATGAGATTTGATTGACAGACAGGTGCGAGCACTTTATTTTGAGGTTGATGGAGATGTTATATGACGGAAATGCTGCCTTCGTGCTGTTTTGAACAATGGAAATTGCTGAAATGTCATTTTAAATTTTTGCACTGAACAACTCTTAACCACATGAAACACAGTGATAAATAAGTGTTAGCATGCTTGCAAGATTTTATTTACTGTACTTAAAAACATGTCTGTGTTATGTTATGTCAGGGAACAGTTTACTTGAAGGGGTGTTCATTAGACTGTAATGAAACCTTTATAATCATAACATGTCATGAATCATTCATTCATTCCTTTTCCTTTGGCTTAGTCTCTATTTCAGAGGTTGCCACAGCGGAATGAACCAACAACTATTACGGCAAATGTTCCAGTCGCAACCCAGTACTGGAAAACTCCCACACACACTTAATTACACACACACACACACACACTCATACACTACTGGCAATTTAGTTTATTTAATTCACTTACACAGCATGTCTTTGGACTGTGGGGGAAACCGAAGCACCTGGAGGAAACCCAAGCCAACACGGGGAGAACATGCAAACTCAAACCAGCGACCTTCTTGCTGTGAGGCGACAGTGCTAACCACTGAGCCACCATGCCACTCATGTCATGAATGAGATTTTATAAATGCTTATGATAACTCTTATTAAGTGACATTTGTTCAGTTATGTCATTTTAAATGCAAAGATGACATTGTTTGTTATGACAATTTGACATTACCAAGACAACATAACCTGTCATAAATCTTTTAACATGGTAAGGCCATTATAATTGTGTCATGAATATTTTTCTGATCACGTTTTCAGTGGAACAAACTGTATTTGTCATTAAAATGTCTCATTATTAAGGTCATTGCTCTGTCAACATTTTTTTTTACAGCGTCATTAATATTTAATAACACTTTAATGACAAATTCAGCTTGTACCACTTTAGTTTAGGTCAAAAAAATATGAATGATGGTGTTATACAATTCATGACATATTTATAATGGCTTCATGACAATCATGTTTATGACAGATTTATGACAGAGCATTACCAAGTGTTGTGACAAAGACAAAAACAGTTTGTAATGTCTTTGTTTATGTCAAATTGTCATAATCAAAGTCATCTCTGCATTTAAAATGTTATAACTGAGCGAATCACACTTGTGTCATGTCATGATTATAAAGGTTTAATGAATTTCTTATAAACACCCCTTCAAGTAAAGTGTTACCCAAGTATCTGTGTTACCATTGTGGAAAATATTTACAGTGCATCTGGAAAGTATTCATAGCGCTTCACTTTTTCCACATTTGTTTATGTTACAGCCTTATTCCAAAATGGACTAAATTTATGTATTTCCTCAAAACTCTACGCACAATACCCCATAATGACAATGTGAAAAAAGATTTTTTTTAAATTGTTGCAAATTTATTAAAAATAAAAAACCTAAAAAAAAACGATGATACGGTGGCGCAGTGGGTAGCACAATCGCCTCACAGCAAGAAGGTCGCTGGTTTGAGCCTCGTCTGGGTCAGTTGGCATTTCTGTGTGGAGTTTGCATGTTCTCCCTGTGTTGGCGTGAAATGAAGTTTTTAAAAGGGCAATGCAAAATTGTTATGTTTTTGAGTAGAAGTTTTTCGAAATCTACATTTGGAATGATTTAATTGGACATTATGTACTTCACTAATTATTCGGTTGGAGTATCTGTACTTTCACTCAACCACAACATTTATATATTTAAATTGTATATCACTCTGACCTCTACCTTTTTATTTTAGCACAAAATTTTTTTTTTTTACTGCAAAAGATTATCACTAATAACATGTATCTATCCACAAGATTTCAGGACCAAAAATTAAATTGGTTCTTGACTGTTTTCATTATAAATTCCAGTAAAGGTTTATATATTAATAATTGTGAACTGTTTTCGTTTACTCTTGTTTAAGATTTGCGATCATATGATTAGAGCTTGTGTCTACAGCGTGTAATTAGTTACAAAAACAGAGGGGGCACACTTATTGCAGCCTAATTGTTTACCAAAAATAAATAATGTGTGACAAACATTATTTGCAAGATTTAGTTTTCAGACGCTCAACCTCAAAACTGGAGCAAAAACATCCAGCCTGTCACTCACGTAGAGAGCTGATTCCAATACTTGTAGCAAGAGACTATAAAGAGATAGTATCTATTTCGTCAAAACAGCAATCAAAGGGAAGATACACGATGAGAGTAATCAAAAGCGTGTGGCACTACATCTCAATGATGCCGGTGAGGCAACATAATGGTGGCAGATGGAGATAACAGCAACTCAAATTGAAAGCGTAATCAAAGATTAAACAGGCAAAGGCGAGGGCTATTTAATAAGTGGGTATTGCTGTGATACAGGCGTGGAGACGCGCAATAATTGATTTCTGTCCCTAATTCATTTGAGGAGACTATTTAATCTAATCAGAGAAGGAGGGGGCCTATGGCAGTACATCTGCTTGGTGGATGTAACAGGCTTCATAACAGAAACAAAGTGAGAGGCAGCAGATATGAACAGAGGTGATTAAAGATGATTTCGTGTTCAATTCTTTCTTATCAAAGTAGTGCCGATCCATTAGTATGTTGAAGCATTCTGTCTTGGTGGTGTTTTCAAAACATTATGATCTCTGCATAGCTCAGCACAGCAACAGCACAGCACACCAATCATGTGAATTTTTGGTGCATGGCGGTTTATTTATTGGGCCAATGGGCTTTATGCACGGCAAGTGTTTTTCAGTCACCAATAAACTTCCGGTATAAGGCTGATTTCAATTTCATAGGGTTCCTACAGCATCAATAATGTTTATTAATACAAATATAATAAGTTAGGCATTAATTTAGTTGTAAAACAAGACCTTGCAAGTGCATTTAAATTTCCATATTTAAAATACATCTCCAAGTTGGAGGAAAGTCCTTTCCCCAGGTGGAGGAGTTCAAGTATCTTGGGGTTTTGTTCATGAGTGATGGAAGGATGACGTGAGATTGACAGGCGGATTGGTGCAGCGGCAGCAGTGATGTGGTCAATGAACCGGTCCGTTGTGGTAAAGAAGGAACTGAGCCGAAAGGCAAAGCTCTCGATTTACCGGTCAATCTAAGTTCCTACTATCACCTATGGTCAGGACCGAAAGGACAAGATCTCGGATACAAGCGGCCAAAATGAGTTTCCTTCGTTGGTTGGCAGGGCACACCCTTATAGATAGGATGAAGAGGTCTGTCACCCGGGAGAAGCCGCTGCTCCTCCACATCGATAGAAGTCAGCTGAGGTGGAGGGAGATGTTCCAGGCATGTCCCACCAGGAGGAGGCCTTCCATTAGGTAGGTCTTATCCCTATGCCCTAATCCCTTTGAAGGAGTGAAACTTTGAAGCGATCAGGCAATAGGAATGAGCTCTTTCAAATGTAATGCACGGTTTGACAACAATCAACTAGTCAAGTTGCGCTACAGTTTGTAATGACACTTCAGTATGGTGGCCATGTTTTTTTTTCACTCCAAAGTGCCCTTCAGAGGACGATGTGTCCCATTTGTAATGAAATGAAACAGCTGTGTTTGGTTGCGCTCTTTGCATTAAGTCTGTTAGTGCTATAGTCCAACAAAAACAATTACAGTAGATCAACATTTATTTTACATTGAATATACATTTGACTGACAGGTATACATGAAATTACCTACTTGATTGACTGATTGATTGTAAAATTGAAATTGTCCATCTTAAAAATGCAACATGTAATGTAATAAAAATGTAAGTATAAAAAATGTAAAAATGTAAATGTTTGTTATAGTATGTGTGTAGCTTAGCACGAAAACAATGACTCAACGACATGGACGAAAGTGAAGAGGAAGAGGGGGTAGGGGGGGTGGGTGTTTGGGGGGGGGTCACGGATGAAAATGAAGAGCAGAGTTACGAGTGGGGTGGCCAGCAGGTTGGCTGTGATTGTGGCTCTGCCTGGCTCTGCCCCTGCTGTAGATGCCATCTTTTGGTCAGACACAGGAATTCATTTGGTGCGAGAACTCTCACAGTGCATTATGGGTATTTTCTAGCTGCTGTGTGTACATGGGTTGTAAATTAGTTATTGCAGTGCATTGTGGGATTGATTGAGTGCACTTCAGAATGTACACCATGGACACCATGACAAATGGCTGCTCCTTCAAATAATGCACTGTTTAAAGCTATAGGGGCGATTTTGAAAGAGCTACATAGTAGTTTTCACGATTCCTGCCTGAGAAAAACAACACTTGACTTTTTCTGAAATGAAAAATAAAAGAAATGACTTTTAAAAGGATGATTAGGGACCCGTGTTACTTGATTGCTACATCATTTATCGTTCAAACCATCATCATCATCTGCTTCACTGACCAAAGTGAGATGTTACAACTGTAAACCCAACTTTCTACAATGTGAGAGTAGAAAAAAGGACAAACCTGAGTTGATGCATGTTTATGTCCTAATATCGATTTGATCTTTGAAAAGGTTCCCACGGGTGAGCGAGGCGGGGGGGTTGTGGGGGGAAGCAAGGCTGAGTCTGGACAGATTTTCAGCTGAAGGTGGTGTGGAGGTTGGCAAGGAAGCTGGAGGTTGTGTGCGGATGGGACGGGATAATAGCGCATCAACTCCATGACCTCGTAAAGGAGGATCAACTCTCAGGACAATGACTGCATACCGATGGCAAGGTGGGTGAAGGCCTGAGTGACAGACACTGCAAGATTGGTTGATGGAATTACTATATATGTGGTAGGGCTGCACAATATTGGAAAAAAAATTACATTGTGATATTTGGTTCATTTTGATATATATATTGTGATATGAATGTAATGTCACAAGATGATAAAAGTTCATATTTACAATATATATTTGTCCGTACTGTGTATATATTTTTGTGTAGATAAATGTATGCATGACTATATTGTATAAAATATATAAAATATAAAATATAAAATATTTCTTTATAGTTTTTATATTTTACTTTTTGTAGTTTCATGTACAGTATCTTTGTGTATGTATACATACATAAATATACACAGTACGTATATATTTTGTAAATACAAACTTTTATTTTGGATGCGATTAATCGTGATTAATCATTCGACAGCACTAATGAATCCCAAATCGACATTGCAGATGCTGAGATGTGACTATTGCAGATTCGCACGTTGTAATTTTCGATGATAAAAATGAAATATTGTGCAGGTCTAAAATGCGACAAAAAAAATTATAGCGAGTGGCAGTACACTATCATAGAGATTGGCTTAACTTTCTTATGTTGGATTCACAAATTTTTTAAATAGAAGCAAGCCAAAATGTCACTTCAGCCAATACAACTTAATCTTGTTTTATTGAATAATCTTTATTTTATGGAACACTATTGATTGGGTTTTTTTTTTAAAGAGTATAATAAATTGTAAGTGATTTTTTTGTTGTTGTTGTTATAAAACAGCATTATTCTTTTAGCATCAATAACATACAACCAACACAAAATGCAAAAGATTCATGTTAATGATCTGTATTGGATACAACTCGACATGCTTTTAGAGAAAATCTCTGGATATTTCATTTCCAAACTGATGTGAAACAACTGTAAACAACTCTAAAGTGTTGCCAAATTCATGTTTATCCATTTGGGTGAAAAACTCAACACACTTTTAAAGCCACTTACTGAGCATTTAATTTCTGAATCACTGAAAAATGGATTAGCCTAATAAAATGTTGCCACATTAACATGTATCTGTTTCTGGAAAAACTTACAAATTTCACCATCCCTCATTGGACATATTAATTTCCAAACTAGCACAGGACTTATAAAATAAGTCATAAATATTTATCATATTCATGTGTATTCTTTTTGAGAAAAAATAAACATGCTCTTAAATTTGAAATAAAATTTCTGGACTGATGTAAAACTGCTTTTTGAACACAGTTTTAGTTATCTTCTCAGTGGGCACCTTGATGTCAAAATGACCTAAATAAACACATTGAAAAAACATGTAAAAAATGCTAATGTATTTGATGCCAATTGACTAGATGTCAAAACGACATCAAATTAACATCTAATGTTGGTGTCCAAAAAATAAAAAAATAAAAAAAAGAGAGAAAACTTTAGTAACATTTTTAACATGTTATTTGATGCCAATATTGGATGTCAATTAGATGTCATTTTATGTTTACATAGTTTACATGCATTGTAAGTATAAAATATCCAGTGTAAATTTGGAATTGAAGCTTTCAGATTAATAAAATCCATGTGTGGATGTCAAATTGACGTCAAGGTTCTAACATCAAATTGATTTGCATTTTTGCCACATTTTTTAAGTCAATGTCAATTGTATGCCGTTTTGACATCAAGGTGCCTGCTGGGTTACTGGACAATTAATTTCCAGACTGTCACACTCCTGTTTATGTACTTTAACGCACTTTCAGCACCACTCACTGGACATTTCGCAAAACATCAGACAAAAAATCTATTCTGTGTCATTATAACAATGTTTCCTTTAATGGCTAACCAAACTCAGGGAGAAAAGCTGACAGTCAGGACAAATACCAGTGCACACAAAACAAAGGTTTAAAGGTGACGAACTGTTTCTTCACTAAATGAAAAGTAACTGGTAAAAAGATGGAGCCTGAAGCATTTTTTCTGACAGATGGGCAGATAATGCTAAAAATAGCAGTTTATTTAAAGATTGGCAGATATCAGCCTACAGTTAAAATCACGAACAGCAAAATTGACTGATATAACCAGAAGTTTCTGATGAAGTTTCTACTTGCAGCTGCTTCAAACTTTGGTTTCTCCCACTCATTGCCTCGACTGACTCCTTTGTTTAAGTTAATCTTTATTCTTCTTCATGTGTGTGATATAAATTATGTTTATGCTATGCTTTGTAACATAAGTGCATGAAAAGTAGGTGTTTAATTAGACAGTATAGTTCATCGCTGTGTTTTAACTCGTTATCTGTGGCCTTGATGTAAAGCTTTAGACTGATTTCTGTCTTTTGGTTTAATTAATCTACAGTCAGAATGTGGGCAGAAAATATTTATAAATATATCTTTGAAGACAGTAACTCTGTAAGAAAACTGGCTGACCACTTATGTGAATTAACTGCTATGAATTTCTATAATGCTAATTCCAAAAGGCAATGGAAATGATGCAATTACACAATGATGCATTTGTATTGGTATTATTATTTTAATTATTATAATTGTCATTAATATTATTACGGCAGCACAATCTCCTCACAGCAAGAAGGTCGCTGGTTCGAGCCCTGGCTGGGTCAGTTGGCATTTCTGTGTGGAGTTTGCATGTTCTCATTATGTTTGCGTGGGTTTCCTCCGGCTGCTCCGGTTTCCCCCACAAGTCAAAAAACATGCGGTAAGTTAAATTGTCCGTAGTGTATGTGTCTGAATGAGTGTGTATAGATGTTTCCCAGTGATGGGTTGCAGCTGGAAGGCCATCCGCTGAGTAAAACATATGCTGGATAAGTTGGCGGTTCATTCCGGTGTGGCGACCCCAGATTAATAAAGGGACTAACCCGAAAAGAAAATGAATGAATGAATTAATATTATTACATCACATGGCATACACAAGCCACAATTTTCCTTCATTTACACAGTAGCTAGCATGCTAACCTATTATCATTCTAAGCTAACAATAGTTCAGTTACTGTATGCAATCACATGGCTAGCTATGTAAATGTTAAGTATTTATATGGTGAGCTAACAAAGTAAGGCTCGTAAATATTAATCAAACAGTGTAACTTTTTGCATAGCTGACTTGCTCTGCATCTAGCATTACTAAAATAATTTGGCTGTTACATTAAGTTCCAATTCTTATGCTGAATTTGTGTGACATCACATGGCATATCTGAAACCACAGCTTTTCTTTATTAATATCTAGCATGCTAACTGCTTAGAATTCTAAACTAGCAATTTCAAGTAATTCTGTGTTTTCATTATGAATATACATTGGCCAGCTGCTGTATGTAAATATTAAGTAATTATTTGGTCATCTATGCTAGCAAGGTGCATGAATATTAATGAACAATATTACTTCTTGCCTATAGCAATTTGAGCTAGCCATGGATTATTTTTATGAATGCTATGTATTTCCTAATTATAATTTTTTTAAATAAAAATGCACATTGTCAAATGTTGCATTTTATGACATATCAGCATTACTTGTAATATTTTATGACAAAAGCCACAGCATTTCCTCATTTAGCACCCAAACAAATTAACCTCTGAAGCTAACCTGTCATTAAATGTAATTAGTATGCACATACATATCCAGCTATGTAAATATTATGTGTTTACATTGTCAGCTACAAAAGTAAGGCTCATAAAAATGCAGTAGGTGATGTAGGTTTTCACTTAATCATTAACGCTGATTAGCGCTAGCCATATTAGCATTTATGCTTACCTGTATGCTCTGCAAAAGGCTTCATCTTTGGTCCTAAAGTCATTTTATTAGCATTTTGTTTGCTTTGCAATGCAAGAAAGCAACATTAACCTCTTAAACACAATAATCATTTACCCAGAAGCTAGAATACAAAGATTTTCAGTTTTAACATGTTAAAGATTCATTCATTCATTTTCATTTCGGCTTAGTCCCTTTATTAATCTGGGGTCGCCACAGCGGAATGAACCGCTAACTTATCCAGCATATGTTTTACGCAGCGGATGCCCTTCCAGCTGCAACCCATCTCTGGGAAACATCCATACACACCCATTCACACTCATACACTACGGACAATTTAGTCTACCCAATTCACCTGTACCGCATGTCTTTGGACTTGTGGGGGAAACCGGAGCACCCGGAGAAAACCCACGCCAACACAGGGAGAACATGCAAACTCCACACAGAAACGCCAACTGACCCAGCCGAGGCTCGAACCAGCGACCTTCTTGCTGTGAGGCGAACGTGCTACCCACTGCGCCACTGTGAGGCCACATGTTAAACAGTACAATGTATCTTACCTTCTGCTAGCAGTGTGCTCAAGCTTTCTATAGTCCCAAAATGGACTGTTCTACCCCCAGAAGAGAGGTCAAACCCACACCCACCTCAAACTTCATTGGTCACAGACTTATCACCAGACTTTTAATGTGAAATTTTACATAAAAATATTACATTTATGTTGTGTTGGCCAAAAAAGTGGTTTGCTGCCTGCAGGCAACACCATGCCATAGAGGGTTAAAGCCATTGTGCAAATTACAGGGGGAGTTGTGGGGTCTTGACCCCCATAATTAACACTTGATTTCCATTAAAGGACACCAAAAAAGATGTGTGGGGGTTCTGCTCTTTAAATAATTCAAAATAGTTTACTTTGATCTGTATCTTAAATAATAATAATTTAATATAATCATATTAATATAATCATAAATGGGTAGCGCTGTTGCCTCACAGCAAGAAAGTCGCTGGTTCGAGCCTCGGCTGGGTAGGTTGGCATTTTTGTGTGGAGTTTGCATGTTCTCCCCGTGTTGGCGAGGGTTTCCTCCGGGTGCTCCGATTTCCCCCACAAGTTCAAAAACATGCACTATAGGTGAACTGGGTAAGCTAAATTGTCCATAGTGTATGTGTGTACCAATGAGAGTGTATGGGTGTTTCCCAGTGATGGGTTGCAGCTGGAAGGGCAGGGAAGTTGGCGGTTCATTCCGCTGTGGCGACCCCTGATAAATGAAGGGACTAAGCTGAAAGGAAAATTAATGAATGAATAATCATAAATTGACCCGCCTATACTGGTTCATACCATTGTCAATATATGATTGCACCCAGCAGGGATGCAGGAAAATATTTAGTGACGGAACTGTTCAAAAGACAGACAAGACATTCAAAAGACTTTTTTTTTTTGTATCTACATATAGCCTAAAAGTAAAGTCAAATTAGAGTCATGTGGTTAAATAAAGTGATACAGTGAGCTTGATCTTTTATGATCAACTATTCATTGATGCAGGGATGCAAATTTATAGTCCAGGGGTGCCCAAACTATTTCGTATGAAGGGCCAAAAACCAGAGCCGTGTGCCAAAGGTAAATATACCAAACTATATTACCTTAAAGTTGCCATAGGTCATTTCCTAATTTTTTAGAAAACATTACGTTAATTATGCAGTATAACATTTAAAATGATAACTTATTGCAATAAAAACATAAACAATCAAACAGTGAAGTTCAATGCTGAAAACACTAGTCAAGCAGAATCTGCCTTTGCCTTGATTTGTCCTCTAGCCGACGGGTGACAATATGTACATTTAAACTAATCTGATTAATTTACACAATTTGATTGTAACATTTAACATTTAATTAGCAGTTAGCGTTTAACAATAAAACAAACATACAAAATGCTACATTCCATTTGAATTGACAATCTTTAAACCATCCCCACCGTTCTCCCTCTCTTCTCAGATGGGATGTGGGCCAAATCAAAGGTTACCATGGGCCATCTTTAGCCAGCGGGCTTTAGTTTGGGCATCTCTGGTTTAGTAAAAAAAGAGGTTGTCTTTGAGAATTGCATGTGTTTTGAAATAAATCACAGGCTACTGTATATGTATACTGTGTAAGTCAGAATCCAGTGACTAGCCCTATGCCTAAAACACTGAAAACTTTAATACGTTTTATTAATAAATGATATTTCGCTCAATGAGGCATGTGTTACTGTATGTATTACACAAACTGCTGAAAAAATCTAACCCCCACAACAGTCAATGTACAATTCGCTCACTGGTTAAAACCAATCATGCCATGACCCATCAAGTTTTTGAGCACAGTCTGCAAATATTCACCTCGCTGAAGCTGTTAGACTGTTTATATTACATAAAAACATACTTTGCCCCAGTAAACAGGTTTAAGCACACTTAGCGCTAGCCATAACACTTACTTACGTTGTATTAGCATTTTGTTTTCAGACTGCAAGTGAAATTAGCCTAAACATAATAATCACTTACAGATTTCTAGGAGTTAGGCTACAAAGGACATAGGCCTATGCTGGATTAATACTAATCATCCACTGATTAAAACTAATATACCATCTTGACCCATTGAGTCTGTGAGCGAAACCTGTATATTTCCAGCTCGCTAAAGTAGTGTGGGTGTTTATATTAGACAGAATATGCTTCGACTCGTGTCTGTGCATCAGTAAACATTGCGTTTAAGCACACACACACATGCACACAAGACATATTTGAGCAGAGTAAGTGGAAACTCTGCCAAGTTGGAGATAAACTGAAATGAAATATGGTCATGACAGAACAGCCACTAGCACCGAGTAGCAGTTCAGCTGTCGAGCATAATTATTGTGACTCGGCATTAAATGCATGTCTGTGCATGTGTGTGAGTGTCAGACAAGCGCTCCGGGTCTCTAGTCCTCTTGCTTTAACCTTTCCCGGGCTTGTTGAGTGTGATATTGAGGGCCGAGATGCGGATAATGGCACCTGCTGGCTAATGACTCTCCGTCTATGCGCTAGCTAGCTAACACCGAAGCCATTACAGATTTAATCTCATGCAGCCATCGAGTCTCTCTCTCTCTCTCTCTCTCTCTCTCTCTCTCTCTCTCTCTCTCTGAAATTACCTCAACTATCTCTCAACGGCTGCTTCTGCTGGATAATGATGAGCTGTTTTTCTCACCTTTCCGTCCATCTCGCGGTCTCTAATTTATAGCAGCCCGTTTCTAACATCAGAAATAATAAATGAAAAGGGAAACACAGGGATTTGGCGTAATATCACATTGTATGTACATGTCAGTTATTTTGGTGTCATTGGGTAACTTTTAGTTTTTAGTTGTACTTTGAATTAGGTTATATTTTCATGTGTCTTTATTGTAATTATTATGTTTAGTATTTTTGCTGTGATTTTTTTTATATGTCCATTTTTATTTGTAGCTTGAGTTTTTATTTTAGCTATATTTTCAGTTTTCTTCACAATTTTAGACAAAGGGAATTTTATAGTTTATTTTTAATTATTTGTTTTTACTTTATGTTGTTATTGTTTATTTACTGATTTGTTAGTTATTTAAGTTTTACGTTAAATGAAATGAAAATGATGCACTTTTTGTGTATATTTTAGTTTATTTCGTTTCAAGTAACAAACTATTAAAGTTAAATGTTTTTTATATTCAGTTAACAATAAAGATGCATTGTTGCTTTGTTTCTTAACACTTTTTTCTTTCAATATTTTTTGGACAAACACATACATTTTATTATATATTTTCTATTTGCATTTACATATTTACGCATTTTAGGCTTTTTATTTTCAGAAATGGATGTTCTTTCCAATTTCATTATAATGTTATTCAAAGTTTTAGTAATTTGACTGGTTTTATTTATATTTTAATTATTAATTGGTTTATTAATTATTAAGTGTAAGAAAATAAACGGAAAACAAGAATAGACTTTTTGGGATATATATTAAATAATAAATCATATGAATGCAAAAATCACACATATCTTTGAGCTAATTTGTTGAGTTAATTAACATAGTTTGTACGGTTGTACATAAGATTTCTGTTACTCATCTGTTACTCTAGACTATATACATGTATAAATATTATTGAGTGTCACAGTTACTCAATATATTTAGCATTCATTCATTCATTCATTTTCATTTCGGCTTAGTCCCTTTATTAATCTGGGGTCGCCACAGCAGAATGAACCGCCAACTTATCCAGCATATGTTTTACACAGCGGATGCCCTTCCAGCTGCAACCCATCTCTGGGAAACATCCATACACACCCATTCACACTCATACACTATTATATATACCGCATGTCTTTGGACTTGTGGGGGAAACCGAAGCACCCGGAGGAAACCCACGCCAACACGGAGAGAACATGCAAACTCCACACAGAAACGCCAACTGACCCAGCTGAGGCTCAAACCAGCGACCTTCTTGCTGTGAGGCGAATGTGCTATCCACTGCGCCAACGTGAGGCCCATATTTAACATTTATGTTATAAATATTAGACACAAACAAACAAAAATAAATAAATAAATAAATAATGGATGGATGGATGGATGGATGGATGACCAATAAATGATTGGATGAATGGCAGTGTTGGGAAAAGTTACTTGATACAATATTGAGTTACTTCCCCAAAAAAGTAACTAGTTGCGTTACTTAGCTACTTTTTATGGTAAGTAATGCGTTACGATACTTTTGAGTTACTTTTGTGTTACTTTTTCTTACCTTTGCTAAGGCTTGATCTCTTTCCGAACTTGCAGGGTTTTATTTTCTTCTTCTTTTTTTTTTTTTTTTAATAGAAAAGCTCTGCAATTAACAATGCACTGTATAACCTACATTTACCTTTAATAAGCAAAAATGTATAATGTAGGATAATGTTATCTTCCGAGAACTTCCTGACCCCTACATGCCGTATAAACAGATCAATGAGTCGCCGTTTTAGTTACGTAAAATATTCATTGAGACAATCCTCTTTTCCTTTTTTCTTGCGTTCAAAATAATGAGCACATTCTCTCATTGAGTGAGTGATTCAATGTGACTACGTTAATTTTAATTCAGCAATTTATTTTTTTAAGCGAATTAATTAAACAAAAAAGTAACTGGCATAACGTTTTTTTTTCTTAAAGTAACTTAAATATTATTACTTATTATTTTTTAAAGTAATTCTTTACTTTACTTGCTACTTAGAAAAGTAATATTACTACATAACTCACATTACTTGTAGTACCCCCAACACAGATAGATGGATATATGGATGGATGGATAGATGAATGAATGAATGAGTGAATGAATGAATGATATTTTGTTACTTATTTTAATATTCATTCATTCATTCATTTTCATTTTGGCTTAGTCCCTTTATTAATGAATAATCCCTTTGTTTTACACAGCGGATGCCCTTCCAGCTGCAACCCATCTCTGGGAAACATCCATGCACACCCATTCACACTCATACACTACGGACAATTTAGCGTACCCAATTCACCTATACCGCATGTCTTTGGACTTGTGGGGGAAACCGGAGCACCCGGAGGAAACCCACGCCAACACGGGGAGAACATGCAAACTCCACACAGAAACGCCAACTGACCCAGCCGAGGCTCGAACCAGCGACCTTCTTGCTGTGAGGCGAACGTGCTACCCACTGCGCCACCATGAGGCTTTATTTTAATAAGTTAATACAAAGTTTATTTGAGTGATGTAAGCTGAGATGACTGAAAAATAAAATGTTATTCAACTAAAAACATTAGGATGGCTTTTTATATACAGTGCTGTCCCAAATGCTTTGGTATGTATATTGCACGGATGATTAGTTTGCTCCGAATATCCAGCCTAATTCTGTGAAGTGAGATTTATAATAAAAGTTTAATGGAAGCTCAAGCGTCCGTGTCCCAAGCAGCAGCGGTCCCTCACGGAGCAGTGCCTTTATCAGCCAATGGACAAAGACTTTACTTTCATTTACATAAACATTAATTTATTTATAAATCAAACTCAGACGGGACGCTTAACTCGAGTCATTTGCATTCTTTGTATGGTGAAATTGATTTAGCATTGAAGCTCAGCCATTGAAATATCACCCATGAGTGAATTCATAGACATGTTAATGCAGAGGACTGTATCTCTGCATATGTAAGATTACATTCAGAAAGTGTGGGGAAAGTTTGACTTCTACTTTTGAACTACTTTGCATTTCCTTTGTGGTTTAATTAAGTTTAGCAAACACAAAATCAAAAACACCAAATAACAGACATATATTTAAAAGCAAAGTTATTTTGATATGACTGAGGAAATTATAATTAGTTATAAAATACATCATGACTTTATTCATTCATTTTTCTTTTCGGCTTAGTCCCTTTATTAATCAGAGGTCACCACAGCGGAATGACCCACCAACTTATCCAGCATATGTTTTACACAGCAGACGCCTTCCAGCTGCAATCCAGTACTGGGAAATACCCATACACTCTCATTCACATACATACAACACAGACAATTTAGCTTACCCAATTCACCTATTGCGCATGTCTTTGGACTTGTGGGGGAAACCAGAGCACCCGGAGGAAACCCACGCGAACACGGGGAGAACATGCAAACTCCACACAGAAATGCCAACTGACCCAGCCGAGGCTTAAACCAGCGACCTTCTTGCTGTAAGGTGACAGAGCTACCCACTGCGCCACCGCACCGCCTATACATCATGACTTATGTACTTATTTTGTTTTTTATTTTAGCACCTTAATTTAAATTTGACTTAAATTAATATGCATGTATGAGATAATCAGAAAAAAATTATGTAATAATAATACACAGTGCTCAGCATAAATGAGTACACCCCATTTTGAAAATGATCATTTTTATTCATTTCTTTCATTTCTCAGTGAATATAGGTAATATATATTGGTGCATTTGAAACAGATATATTTATTAAAATTATATTCTAGTCACAGAACATCTTTAGAAATTGAAAAATAATACATTTAAACTCGAGCCAATTTTGCAAAAAGTTTTTAATTTGTTTTTGTTTCTATTGATTTTTCCTCTTTTAAAGAATTATTATTTATTATTTTTCCTTAACATATAAATTTGGGCCACTCATTTTTGGACTGTTATTGTTAGTTATTTTGTTAGATTAGCTCCAGATTTGGCTTCAGTACTGACTAAACTAATGTGTATGCACACATATAATATTGTAAAGCATCCTATAGAATATCTTCATTTAAATAAGAGATTTGTGAGGGTTAATAGTTTAAGAACCTTATGTAAATTTATTGAAATATGTATTTACTTCAAAGTCAAGACATATATTAAAGTATTTAATAATTATTTATTATTTTGAAAGATTTAACGTGCATTTGCATTAATCAGTTAATTAAATACGAACATTTCCATACAACTTTATATATAATTTTTAATTATGTATTTAATTACTTGACATATTTTACAAGTAACCCTTCATTCCATTACTATATTTAGCTTTATTAAATATATTTTATAGTATACTATTTTGTACCATTTTCTTGTATTTATTTTAAAAATAAATCTAAAAACAGTGTTTTAGCACATACAGTTCAAAAATATCAGCCCTGTGAAATTTTAATTCTTTGTCAAATATTCCTCAAGTGATGTTTAAGAGAACAAGGGATTTCTTTCACAATATTTCGGATTTTGTTTTTCTTCTGGAGAAAGTATTTTTTATTTTAGTTTGACTGGAATGAATGAATACATTGTAATGAATGAATGCAATGTAAAAACTGTTAAGATCAATATTATTAGCCTCTTTAAGAATGATTTCCCCCCCTGATTGACAGAACAAACCACTGTTGTCCAATGCCTTGCCTTATTAACCTATCTTGGATATTTAACCCAATTAACCAATTTAAGCCATTAAATGTAACTTTATTACCAGTATCAAAATTCATTCATTCATTAATTTTCCTTCAGCTTAGTCCCTTTATTCATCAGGGTCGCCACAGCGGAATGAACCACCAACTTATCCAGCATATGCTTTACACAGAGGATGCCCTTCCAGCTGCAACCCAGTACTGAGAAACATCCATACACACTCATTCACACACATACACTACAGACAATTTAGTTTATTCAATTCACCTATACCGCATGTCTTTGGACTGTGGGGGAAACCGGGGCCTAACAATCAACAATAAAACAATATATGTAATAAATGTGATTAGTCATTAAAAATTTGGATCTACCGGCAGCCCTAGTTTTTACTAAATATAGCGCTGCACATCTCACACACACACACATGCACACGGCACAGAGACAGATGTTCCGCGCACATGCGCTCCAGTTGTGTCAGTGTGTTTTATGTAACGGTGGCTGCTTTTAGCCTGAGCAATGAAAATATATTCTTGACCTTAATTAAGAAGATGTGACTTATCTATAGTGAGGATGAGCTGAAACCATAGAAACAGAAGAGTCCGGCGCATTATAGCCGCTCAGTGTTTCGTATGATTGGTCTGTTAGCGGTGCGGTCAGAGTTCAGACTACAGCAGCGGGAAATATACAGCAGCATCTCTGTCTGGACGTCCTGACGGGGGAAGGACAGGATTGAGTAATTAATATCTGCCTCTGGAGAAAGGCTGGTCTGGAAGTCTGGTTGAGAAGACAGGAGGAGAGGGAAGGGAAATGAGAATTTCAGGGCTGGATTGCTGTGGGCTTTTCTGTGCCGCTTCTGGCGAGTTTCTGTGGACGCTTTGGTTTAAAGGCTTAGGATTCCACCTTTCACTGGAACAGTTCAGGGAAGTGTCAACACACACACACACACACACACACACACACACACACACACACACACACACACACACACACACACACACACTGAAGGAGAGCAAAGAGATAAGGGTGAAAATATTGGTGGGGAGACAAAAAATATCAGTGAACATGAGGCCGGGGTGAATATTTCTGTCAGTCTTCACTGGATCTTGGACAAATGATTCAAAAAAACGATTCAGTCACACAAGATTAATTTTTGAAGAATATTAATAACTAATAAAAACTAATACCTAATTTAGTTTTGAAAGTTTGCTACTATACACTATAAAAAATATCTGTTAATTAACATTTTCTGTATTTTGTGATTGACAAGTGTTTTCCATTTGTTTACGGTTGTGAATTGAATTATGGGAGCTTGATCTCTGCTCCGTAAACTTTTGATGTTAAAAGTTCAACTCTAAAGTTTAACAAAGTGACTTTTATTGACGTTTTAGTAATTTGAAATAATATAATGTATAAGAAAAACTTTAAGTCTGTAAAATAACAGAAAATGTGCTGGCAGTTTATTACAAGGTTTTTGTACCATAATATACAACACCAACCCAGACAATATATCACTTTAAACTAATAAAAATGTTAATAAAAGTCACTTTTTCAAACTTTTCAAGGTTAAAAGTTGTTGGAAGAAAGATCAAGGTCTCATAATGCTATTCAAAAGCATAAATACATGGTGGAAAATATAAAATAAAAACACAAATCACAAAATACGAAATACTGTTAATTTACAGATTTTTTTTACAGTGTAGGTTTACCTTCATCCTCCTCATCATCAACACTTCCATAGTAGGAAAAACAAACAAAGACTATGGAAGTCACTGGTTACAGCTTTCTTCAAAATAGCTAGTTAGTGAGAGTAAGTTAAGTGAGAGTAAATGAAGCGTTCAGATGCAAAACATTTTCTTCAAATTTTTTCTCAGGCTTCTGCGTGTGTGTAGGTTCAATCATTTCACATTTAGGGTGATGAATAAATTATTTTCATTTTAAAGTGAAATAACCGAATATAGAAGGATCATTTTAGAAATAAACTTCAGACAGCACTTAGGGTTTCTCTTGAACTCTTCAAATGATGACAGAATTGACATTTTTGGGCGAACTATCCTTTTAAATGTCTCTCCATTATAATGAATAGTGGGTTCTAATAATGTCTATAAAACAACAACCTGAAAATCAAAGTTAAAATGTTATAAAGTTCAACTTTGCAACCTTCAGAAAGATCATTAATAATAATAATTATTATTATTATTCATTGTAGGTTAGTATATTGCTTTTGGAGTACAGCTGTTTTGACCTGAATAAAAAAGATAAATTTGTATTATTTTCATTAGGTCCCGGTTAGGGAAGCTTTAAGAAAATGAAACTACATTCTACATTTTTCTGAAACTTAACGTTACTCACATCATTCAGGTCTGACGGGGTTAGGAATAAAGCAAGAACCAGTAAGGCCTCGTTTCTTGTTTAGTTTTTTTGCAGTGAGAGGTGCCTTTTTAAAATGGTTCACCATTGACAGCAAGCATTTTGTGTGCTGTTTATGCACCCCAGACAGCTAACTTTCTTGTGCCTTGCATTTTTAACGAAGCCTCTGTGCGCTGTGCATACTCTGTGTGCGGAAAACATGTTCAACCTCATGTGCTGCAGCTCTAAGATTGTTGATACAGTGGTTGTCTAGCAACATAAAAAGTGCAGTGCACTGTTCTTTCAGTCAATATATAGTCAGTGCAGTTTACCTTACATTTTTAGCACTGAAAAAAGCACATGCGGTATGATTGGTCTTTAAGAAATGCTTTTTTCATAGTGATGCCCTGGAACAACATTTATTTATTTATTTTTGGCTTTCCAAAGAACCTTTTACAGAAAGGTTCACTTTATATCCACTGATTTACTGAGTCATTAGATGAAAGACGACATCAAATCTAAAAAGAAAACAAAAGGGCATATACCATGGTATTCCAAAGATCAATATAATAAATAAAACACTAAGCCACCTTCTTCCCACTGAAAATCTGTTTTGGCTTGGCTTCCTTATGAAAAGTGCTCCTGTCTAACACTGTCAACCTGTCACTAATAACTACTTCCTGTCAGGTTTCTTAAATGACAACTCTTATTTTTTGTCTCTACTAAATCTCTCCTTACCTAGAATCTGCTCTGCTCTGATTGGTCATATCTGTTCTGGTCTGTGTCTAGTCTTTTGCAATTAGTCGACTGATTACAGCTTGTGCCAGAAACTTAATTACCCATTACAATTTCTAAACTCCAGCTTCAGAGGCTTCCTCAATCCTCAGTTATTGTAAACACTATTGGACAGTAATGATGGACTCAATTTTATCAGATTGAGCCCAAAATGTTAGATGAACTAGTTGATTAACCCGATCCCCCATTGCAAGCATAAATTGTCAGGTGTGCGAGTGAGTCGAGGGACAACAAAGATAAGGATCAGATTGTGCAAGCAGGAAACGGTCAATACAGGAGTTGTTGGTACATATAGATAATCCAAATCTTAGTCATCAAACAGGTCAAAATAGGCGGCAAACCAGAATCTAACAATAAACAAGGCTAAAGTCAAAACACAACAGGCAAAAAAACAAAGAACCGTCAGGACATACATATGTGCATACAAAGACTCAGCCCTGAACTAGTGTGTGGTACATAAATAGTCTGAATGATCAGCGATCACAATTTTCAGCTGTATGTGTCTCATCAGCGGTGATCGCAACTGGTGTGTGTGAAATGGCATGATGGGATTTGTAGTTCGTTAATGTGACATTTGTAGTTCACCAGCAATCTGTCAGAAGTAGATCGCTGGTGATCGTGACATAACTTGAGCAGAATGTTTCCTAGAGATACGTTTAGAGAACAATAAATAAATCTTTCTGTTGAGCTTACTGAAGAAGCATTCTTTTGTGTTTCAGACTGGAACTACCATAGAGTTCTAGAATTACCATAGAGTTACCATATGATTTTGTTATCAGAAAGTTATGTTTATGTTAGCAGGAAGTTGCTAGGCAACAGAGGCACGCATATTCAGTCACAAGGAAAAGTAGCACACACTGAAATGCATGTGGTCATTTTGACCGATTTGGTATTTAAAGGTATACATACTCATAGCTCTTCTTTTTTTGTAATTTTAATAAAATAACAATGCTAGAAAAAATATACACATATTTAGGATAAGTATTATAGATTTGTGGGTTTTATTTCAACAACTTATTAAATTAAAAAAATTTCATTCATTAATTCATTTTCTTTTCGGCTTCCCTTTATTATTCTGGGGTCGCCACAGAGGAATGAACCGCCAACTTATCCAGCATGTGTTTTACACAACGGATGCCCTTCCAGCTGCAACCCATCACTGGGAAACATCCACACACACACTCATTCACACACATACACTACGGACAATTTAGCGTACCCAATTCACCTATAGTGCATGTCTTTGGACTTGTGGGGCAAACCGGAGCACCCAGAGGAAACCCACCCCAACACGGGGAGAACATGCAAACTCCACACAGAAACGCCAACTGACCCAGCCGAGGCTCGAACCAGCGACCTTTGTGCTGTGAGGCGATTGTGCTACCCACTGTGCCACCGTGCGGCCATTACGAAAATTTAAAACAACCAAAATGACCTAGAGATGTCTAACAGAAGTCCAAAGATAGACATCTTAGCTAAAACAAGGGTAAGTTTGGGCTGTCTGGGAAAATCTAATAGACATCTAACACTAGTCCAAAAATAGACTATTCATTAAAATGACAAGAATGAATGACTACATGTATAAAGTCAAAATATATTTCAAGAAACCATGTAAAGTCTCTTTTAATCAATAATCTGCCTAGGTAATCGTAGTTTGACTCGAGTGCACATTTTTAGCAAAAAAATTGCAGTAAATTGAGTGTATGTTTTTATAGTTCTGCAAAAACATATAGGTTGAGGCATATTTTTTTCCTCAAGTGATCTTGTGTAGAATAAATCAGTTGTTTTAAATGTTACAAGTTCGTTTAGGGGGGTCCTCACAGTGGCGCAATGGGTAGCATGTTCGCCTCACAGCAAGAAGGTCGCTGGTTCAAGCCTCGGCTGGGTCAGTTGGCGTTTCTGTGTGGAGTTTGCATGTTCTCCCTGTGTTGGCATGGGTTTCCTCCGGGTGCTCCGGTTTCCCCCACAAGTCCAAAGACATGCGGTACAGGTGAATTGGGTAGACTAAATTGTCCGTAGTGTATGAGTGTGAATGGGTGTGTATGGATGTTTCCCAGGGATGGGTTGCAGCTGGAAGGGCATCCGCTGCGTAAAACATATGCTGGATAAGTTGGCGGTTCATTCCGCTGTGGCGACCCCAGATTATTAAAGGGACTAAGCCGAAATGAAAATGAATGAATGAATGAAAGTTCGTTTAGGCATCAAAACATTATAATGTACAGTATGAAAAAAGGACATGCCTGTTTGAGTTTTGATAACTTAAAAAGTGATTAGTTGACTTTACTTAAAAAAGTGAGTAAACCAGGTAAAGCAAGTGAAAATGAAAAGCAAATGAACTGTTTTATGTGCATAATATTACACATTAAGTTAAATCAACAATTCCAAGTTACAATGGGTTAACTCACCATTTTAAGTCATATTGTTGCTCTTAAGACACTTAAAATGATTCAGTTATAGAGGGTGGTTAAGATAAACTGTAAAATGACTCCAAAAGTAATCTAAAAACAAGAAATGAGCAGTAAATATTCAGGATCTACAAATATACATATCACTCCAAGACCAAAGAGTCATTTATGATAATTCAATTGTAGTATATTACACTTTTTGCTAGTGTTTGTTGTTTGTTTATACATACACTGGAAGATGAATCATTATATTGACTGTCGTAATGCAGTATAGATGCGATATAGACATAATGTTGAAAATAACCCTGAAAATTCCTTCAACTTACACTCGCAAGTAGTATATCATTACCCAGCATGCCTGTTCCACCTCCTGTCAGTGCCTGGTCTAATAATTACACCCGGTTTACCTTTCTTTCCTCATATTTCTGTTCCTGCACATGAAACCGCTCAAACAATCTTACAAATTAAATATTCCCTTTGCTTTTATGTGAAACTCTGCTGCTAAATTCTTGGAGTGTAATAGCATATTCTTAAAATAGCTGTCAAAGTACATTAGTCGAGTGGAAAAGAATCATTAGGGATTATGGATTTTTAAATAACATCTCTCTTGCACAAATTCACTGACTTGTTTCATACTTTAATGCAACAAAAAAGCAGCCAGTAAATTACCGCACAGACATCTTATTCATTACAAGTCCATTATGAGTGTTTATATTTGTATTTTACTTTTTGGTAAACACCATATGTATAACTGAAACTGTCCTTTTTTTAACACAGATGAAAGAGTGGTTAAGCTCGTATGGCAGAATGATTATAGGAACCATTTGTTGTTGTTTTAAAATCATAAAAGCTTTTGAAATAAGGCCGCTGAATAAGGACTTATTGATTTTGAATGATTGCTCAAGCTTAGCATTGTTAAAGTGGAGATTCAAAGTGTGAAATAAGCACTTTTTTTCTTTAAAATATATTGATAAGTGGGCTCTAAGTTTGGTTGTGTACTTTAATCGTTTGCTTTTGAAATTCAATCATTCATTCATTTTCATTTCGGCTTAGTCCCTTTATTAATCTGGGGTCGCCACAGCGGAATGAACCGCCAACTTATCCAGCATATGTTTTACACAGCGGATGCCCTTCCAGCCGCAACCCATCTCTGGGAAACATCCAAACACACCCATTCACACACATACACTACGGACAATTTTGCTTACCCAATTCACCTATACCGCATGTTTTTGGACTTGTGGGGGAAACCGGAGCACCCGGAGGAAACCCACGCCAACACAGGGAGAACATGCACACTCCACACAGAAACGGCAACTGACCCAGCCGAGGCTCGAACCAGCAACCTTCTTGCTGTGAGGCGAACGTGCTACCCACTGCGCCACTGTGAGGCCCTGCTTTTGAAATGTCATTCCTAAATGCACTGGCATTAGAAGGCTCTTCATTGTCTTGTGTACAGTGTTGAAGACAAGATTATTCAGATGTGAAAAAGATAATGTAGCATTGTTAGCATGATGATTTACAGACAGTCAGCACAAAGTAGGTCTAATCTGAAGTTTATTTCGGTGGTTGTCATATTTTGGTTGTGTTTCAGTTTATTTGAAAAAAATTCTAAAACTTATCTTGACTAAATATGCATATATCACCTATGCTTTTGAAGTGTGAATTCCAAATGTGTGTTAACATTCAAAAGGGTAAAAAATGTACTAATATGTATTTTTGTACCAGATAGTTATAGGAACTAGCCACCAGGTCGGTCACTCAAAAACTAAAATGTTCATGGTCCCATTCGCATGTTATATAGAAACTCTATGAAGTAATACTTGCAACATTAAGCACTGCATTCAACAAAATCAACAGTTAGTATAGTTCCTATTGTGATGGGTAAGACCCTACTCTGAAGCAGGTGCTAATATAGTTCCTACAATATAACTAAAATTGTACCCAATTACTGTGGCGCCAATATGCCGCACAAAATTGGTACTTTCGCCAATAGTTCAAGGAACTATGAAATAATTGTTTCTGGTCTGAAAGCTTCTGATATATACCTCTTACGGTTAAACGCAACTTTCTTCATCAATAAAGAGAACCGTTGAGATCATGAAGTTGTGTCTGCTTCTTAGTTTACTTAAACTCCATTGCTAAACAGATTGACAGTGCAACATTGAAACAGGTTCTCTGCAACAACACAGATATCAATAGTTCCTTTTGTCATGGTCTTGTGTGTTTGTTTTATTTTTGCTTTATACACCCCTTGTTAACCATGGTTATTTATTTCTCTACACTCACTTGTTATTGTGTATAAAATCCCATTGTTTGGTATGTGGTTTTACTGTTTATGTTTAATGTGAGCCATTGTTCTCATTGTTAGCCCTTCTAGTTTATCTACTTTGCTTACTGTTTTTCTTTATTAAATGTTACTATCTGCGTGTGGATTCACTTTTTCCTGGAATATCCATAACATAACCATTTAAATAATTGTATGCACTGTTTATTTCCACCCTTTGGGTGTATGTAAGGTAAAAAACTAACTCCTTTTGAATGGACACAGTCTAAGTAACATCTTTAAATGATGTTTTGCTTGTTTTTGCTAGTATTCATTCCGTTGGTGAATGAATGTAACATTATGGATAAAAAAAAACAAATCAAGTCTACCAGCAAAACATTAACTGATAACATAAGCTCTTGTAATGAAATAGAACTAAGATATTGCAAAAATGTGCAATATTTATACGTAGGCATTTATAAAGGAATATAAACTCTGCAAGCAGATAGGATCTTGCAAAAACAAAAAGATTCGTGAAATTGGTGAAATAAGTGTGTGCAGGAAACAGTAGTTTCAAGTTTACTTGCGAGTAAGTGCCTTAAAGAAAGCTCTAGTAAGCCGCAATGTTTTGAAGGCATACATCTGGCAAGCTTTGGCAAATTCAGTGATTATTTCATCTCCAGAAGCATTCGTAATATCAGACTGATACCTTATGAACGCAATTTTGTTTCCCGCTGGACTGATAAAACCCTGACTCCTGCAAGCTGTAGTCTGATTTCATCATGCTTTAATGAGTTTCCAACATATTCAGATCTCCTTGTTTTAGCCCAAGGGTTTTTGACCTATTGTGACTAACTGTTGGGCATAGTTTTGGTGAGTTGTACTTTTTTTCTTGCACCTTACCTTTTGCCTTGAAGCAACAGTGTCTCGTTTGGTATGTACACACCTGAGTAATTCTTGAGATGGTCTCTTGTGATATTTTGATGTAATTTTAATCTCCTCAGAGCAGATGTGCGCAAACAAAACTCTGTTGTCCTCGAGGAGAAGGAAATGAGAGAGCTTGGAGAATTTGCCGCAGAGAAAAGCCTCCTCTTCTACCTCCCCTTTTTCTATCTTTCTCTCTCTCTTTAAGACAGGTTGGCAGTAACAAAAAGATGTGCCAGGCTGCAGAGCCCCCATAATCTGCATGGATGGCTTTGCTGCATTTCCGCAGAGTCTGAGCAAACTCTTGGCCAAGCTTCACATCACCGCTCAGGTCTGAATGCCCGAGGTTCCCTCTGTAGAGCTCAAATCTTCGGTGTTCTCCCTTTCTTCTTTCTTGCTTTTGTTTTTCCTTCTTAGGAAAAACTGATGGAAGGTAAGGGAATAGTTAAGCCAGTTTGGGGAGTTATTTACACACTCACATGTCATTCCAGACATGTATGGCTTCCTTTCTCTTGTGGAACACAGATGGCAAATTTTTAAAGCAACTCTTGGCTGAAACTTCAAAAGAACAATAAAATAAATCTTTTCTTTTATGTGAATATGCTATTATATGAGTCTTCTGATTGGTTTGTCTAAAACGTGTCTTCCAGTCTGCTGTTAACTGCTGCAACTGAAACACCAAAGACACTAAAGCATCTGTACAATTTCTACATGTTTCACTCAGTCATTAAGTTCAAATATATCATTTCGATTTGCAACTGAGTCACTCTAACTTGTCTAAACCTGATCAATCTAAATCAATAGATAATCAGTTTTGCTACTGAGGTACTATTTACAGCCCATTTACATGGTGTATCACATTAACTCCTCTTCTTCATTTTGAAGTTGGAGTGATGTCAAGCGTTGCCGAATTGAATTGTGAGTCCGTCAAGTCGCATTGGGTCTGTAGCTTGCACCAGAAGTTAATAAAATATTTTACTTTTCAAGCGGCAATGTAGGGATCAGCCAATAAGATCTCTTTATGCAAATACTACTGCAGATGCTAGCCTATCATGTTTGTGCAACAACAGACTATAGTGGATAACTTTATTTTTAAAAATTACCCAGTGCTTTATAATCAATTTTCATAAACTACTACAACTTCTGTGCTTTCTTTGTCTTGCAGTCCAATCTGGATAT
>CAIGQW010056847.1:2685233-2699154 GCA_903798125.1 Danio choprae | reverse complement strand
TATATATAAATTAGTAATTATTAGTATTATTAGTTATTATTAATACTTATTAGTAATTCTTATTCAATATGTTTTAATAGTATCACTTCAAAATAATATTAACTGAACTAATTTTATACCAAAAATAGTATGATGTACAGTATAAATTTTAAAAAAGTATTAATTAATAAATATTATTATTTTTATTTGTATTATTTGCATGGATGTCTAATATTTTAATTTAAATTGTATATTTATTCATACTTTTAGGATTTTTTTAACAATATGTGTATGTGTGTATGCATGAACAAAAATGCATATACTGTTATTAGAAGTTAACAATTATTTTATGTAGTTTTCTTCATCATGAAATCAGACCTGTTGCAACAGTGTTCATTTTTAATAACTGTTCATATTTAAACATTTCATTTTTATCTATTTTTTTTCTTTCTCTTTTGCGTTTTTAAATAATTTCCTTAAAATAAGCTTTTTATGTCACAAATGTGCATAATTAGTCGTCACTGACTCATATACTTATATCAGTGACCCAAATACTGGTGTTCAGTAGAAATTAATTACTTAATATTAATTGTTTTTGTGCGATCTCCTCCAGCGGCATCTCCAAAAGCTCATGTCATACTCCTCAGCCTCCATCTGTCAATCCACAATCATTTCTATTCTGTTTGATGAAATCCCCTGAATCAGCACTTGAGTGCAAACACAAGTGTGGGTTGTTTGGTCCTCTAACGCCAAGCATAATTTTTGTAAAATGGATATAATAGTTGTTTAGTGAGATGCCTGCAAAAAAAGAGAAACAAAGATGATTCTTCATGAGAGAGAGAGAGAGGCTTTGAAGAAATGTATTTACTTTGCCGAACATGAAGATCCTGTGCAAAATCAACCTTATTTCAACACTCTCTTAATACTCTCAGAAATTCTGCAATTTCTGACAAATGACATAATCTCATCTATGCTTCGATATAAAACATATGCCTGAGTAATTGGTGGTTCAGTCCGCTGTGGATGAATCAGGGACTAAGAAAAATCAGAGACTAAGCCAACGGATAGAGAGTGAGGCAGTGTATTGCATTTAATCGCATTGTGTTGAATCTAATCTAATTGAAACTGAATCATATTGAATCGTGATGGGGTGAATTATCATATCATATCGTATTGTATTGTATTGTATTGGTAGCTGCTTCATATGTATCTTTAATGCATCGTATCATTGCCTATACATCAAGATGCGAATCGTATCACCCTCAGTTCTGAGCTGCACAACCTTGGTTCATTTATAAAATGCCTGAATATATACAAGGTTGTATGAGTTGTTGCAGCACTTTTAGGGTAATTTAGTATCGTATCGTATCAGTAGCTGCTTCATATTTATATTTAATATATCATTTCATTGCCTATACATCTGGGCTGCACAACTTTAGTTCATTCATAAAATGCCTGAATATATATAACAAAATCTTATGCATTGTTTCTGAAATGCGGTGTTACTTTTATGCCAGACATAATTGGACACACACTTTCCAAAACTTTCAACTTTTGTCTTGTCTTTTCCCAAAAGTCTTGGAGATCAAACTGAGACAAGCCTTTACATTATTTTTGCTCAGTGGTTGTTTTCGTCTTGGAACTCTGCCATGCAAATCATTTTTGCCCAGGCTCGTTCTTATGGTGAAGTCATGAACACCAAAGTCCCTTTAAGGCAAGTAATTTCACTCAGCGGCCTTCTTTGAAACGCCTCTCGTAGCAGTATGCTCGTGGCGTACTGTTTGAATGGGGAAACATTAAATTCCCCAAAACTGTTAGCCGAGCTTACGATTACATTACATATTTGGAATCACCAATAAAATTAAACAACAACTGCCTCTTAAGTTTTGTATCTAAACGTTTGAATCAAACAAAACATTTTCTAGTGCGCATACGCACTCAAAAGGAACGAGATCACGACACCAACCTCATTCATGGCCGTTCTACACATTATCATCCTCTGGATAATGATCATCAGATCGCGCTGGTTTTCTGAAGTAATTCACAACTTGGTCTTGATTGCGAATTTACTCCAGAAATGACAGCGACTCTTTGTTCACAAGTTTGTGGGCATTTGAGTAGTTGCTGCTGTCATGTGATGTTCGTTTCACAGGACGGACTGTACCTCGCGTTCATTTCATACAGATTACACAATCAGAAAACTTTTGTTTTCAAGTGTAGTTGGTCATTCATTCATTCATTTTCATTTCGGCTTAGTCCCTTTATTAATCTGGGGTCGCCACAGCGGAATGAACCACCAACTTATCCAGCATATGTTTTACGCAGCGGATGCCCTTCCAGCTGCAACCCATCTCTGGGAAACATCCATACACACCCATTCACACTCATGCACTACGGACAATTTAGCTTACCCAATTCACCTATACCGCATGTCTTTGGACTTGTGGGGGAAACTGGAGCACCCGGAGGAAACCCACGCCAACACAGGGAGAACATGCAAACTCCACACAGAAACGCCAACTGACCCAGCCGAGGCTCGAACCAGCGATCAGCGACCTTCTTGCTGTGAGGCGAACGTGCTACCCACTGCGCCACTGTGAGGCCCTAGTTGGTCATTTAAAAGTACAGATTTCAAGCTTTATGCTGATATATTTCTAATGTCTGTGAAGCAAGTATTCGCTGAGATTCCAGTGTGTTTGTTCACCACATAAAATGTCGTAAAAAGCACACGTCTGGTCTGAGCTTCTCCCATGGAGAATTGTCAGTCTATATCGATTGATGATTGGTTTCTGTACTAGAAGCAGGGCTTCATTCGCCATATTGACCATTACACATTTTCCCATTCAAAACTATACGTGTGACATGTCTTGTGTAATCTATGTGTAATCAATCACATTAATTGAGGCAAGTGAGGCCTGCAGTTCCTCAGATGTTATTGTGGGATCTTTTGTGACCTCTTAGATGAGTTCTCCCTGTGCATTTGGGGTACTTTTGTATCATATCATTTTGTATCCTATTGTATTATATTGTATTATATCAGTAGCTGCTTAATATTTATGCTTAATGTATCATGTCATTGCCTATACATCAAGATGAGTATCGTGTCAGCTTCAGTTCTGAGCGGCACAACCTTGGTTTATTCATAAAATTTCTGAATATATACGAAAAAAGAGAAGAAAATCTGTGTTTCCTGGCTGTTAGCTATGTTTCTGGATTATGGAGTGATAAAAGGATTCTCAAAACCACATCTCTTTAAAAAAATATTTTATGTGTCAAAATTTTTTATATCAACCTGACTTCATCCAATGTTCAGATTGTTGTTCTGTCTTGAAAGTATGCAAATTAGCGCATTTAAACATAATGCCTCATTTGCATATTTAAAAATTACATTTGAGACCACTTGTAATACAAAAAAAAAAAAACAAGTATCCAATTCTTAATATAATCAGTCAACTGGGGAAGTACGGCAAGAAATTTGAACTAATTTGTTTTTTTACATCATTCAAGTCTTAATCATAATAAATCACACTATTAATTGCTTGTTTTATTAACAATCTGTCTCAGTGTGTCTATTTAGTGTATGTACACAATGAAAAATAAATTAGGCTTATTTTGGTTCCAAATGAGTGTTAGATATGAAGCATGATTAATTGTGTGTTGTTGTTTTTTTTTTCCTGAGCTGTAACTTCATAGCAGTCTTCATAAAAGAGAAAAGATTTATAAAAGAGTGTTGCAGCAGATGGTTTCATTTGCATGTGCAAGTGTAATCACAGCGAAATTGCTTATTTATAATAATAATATTCAGATGCATCTAACCTTGAGTGTCTTTGTGGCTTCACACCTTTAATTAGCTAATTATTTGAGATGTCTGCGTCACTTTTTGGTTCTTCTACCTGTTCAACCAGAGGTCAGCATGATCGGAGTTTGTACTTTTCTCATTTTCTACAGTAATGCTCAGAGACAGAGGCTATGATCAGAATAGCACGCTTGCATACTACATTTAATGCTGTTATTTTTAATGCAGATTTTCTGAATATGCCTTAATTATATTAGTCATAACAAGCACATTTTTCCATATTGTATGCCACGATGTTCAGCGTTATTATTAGAAAGACTACAGTGTTAAGAAAGAATGTATGTTGATTATGATAAGATATGAGATACAAAGGAAAGGCATTAGTTATTCATTCATTTTCCTTTGGCTTAGTCCCTTTATTTATCAGGGGTCGCCACAGCAGAATGAACCACCAACTATTCCAGCATAAGTTTTACGCAGCGGATGCCCTTCCAACCGCAACTTTGGTAAGTTGTAATTTTTGCAGTAATTTAATCCTCTGAGGGTATTTTGGGGGACTGGAGAAGTTCTGATATGCTCTGACATTTGTCCTTTTTTGATGCTTATAAAAATATAAGTGGCTAAAGACTAATACCACTGTAAACAACACAAGCTGGGCTACAATAATACGTTAGCAACATTTATGCACAAGATTGTGTTTTTGAGTTAGGGTTAGGGTTAGGTTTTAAGTTAAGTTTATAAGAGTTAATAAGAGTTAAGTTAAGATTTGTGTTGGGACAACATGTCTGGAACCCAGCATTTTTTACAGTGTCACGTTTAAGTATATTTTTAAGCGTACGTTCTGTAGTACACTAAATATTTATGGAGTCATTTATATTTAGTACAGTCATTTATGGAGTACAGCATTAGTTTTATCACTGCAGTTTAGTGTAGTGTACATACTAAATGTGTCTATTGTTTTGATCTGTAAATGTGTCCTGTCATTTTTACAATCATTAAAAGGAGTTTGGTATAATGTTCATAAAGTATATACTTATTTTTATCATTCTAAGTAAACTTGTGTATAGTTATTAAGTATTTTCTTCTAAGTATACTTTAGTAAGTATACTAAGATTGTGTACTATTTGATTTGTTCTTATTTTTCATGATGTTTATCACTATGTAAACTTGCTAAAGGATATTTGTAGTGAGTGTACTAAATTTGTGTATTATTTGATGTTTTTCTTGGTCATTTTTACAGTAATTTTAGGGATTATGACTTTGTGTCTTCTTTACGTCAATGTAATTACTTTAAGAAAACTTATGAAAGTGTATTTTTCCAAGTATACTTTTATTAGTTTGTGTAGTAAATTTGTTTATTATTAGAGCTGTTCCTGTCATGTTTACAGTCGTTTTACTTTATATGATATATATGATGGTATATATGATAGTATATATGATTCAAACTGCACAGTTGTGCTCAGATGAATGGGCTAGATTTGATTTAAGCTTTAAGAAGTATTCATTTTATTATTTGGATCACTTTAAGAAAACTTAAGCATTAAAATTTTGACTATTTTATGTAAAAATAATATCACAAAGACCAGTGAACCTATATGCGTAGTTCACTGGTTATATATTATTATTATTCTGCACATTAAGTATACTAGTCTACTAGGTTCCAGTTGATTCACTTTATTACTAGAAACTTGATTTGTAAAAATGGACAAAACTTAAACAGTTAGTAAACCATTTTATTACACTAAAATCACATAAAGGAGCCTATTGTTTTAGGTTTTGGGCCTCACGGTGGCGCAGTGGGTAGCACGTTCGCCTCACAGCAAGAAGGTCGCTGGTTCGAGACTCGGCTGGGTCAGTTGGCATTTCTGTGTGGAGTTTTCATGTTCTCCCCGTGTTGGCGTGGGTTTCCTCCGGGTGCTCCGGTTTCCCCCACAAGTCCAAAGACATGCGGTACAGGTGAATTGGGTAAGCTAAATTGTCCGTAGTGTATGAGTGTGAACGGGTGTGTATGGATGTTTCCCAGAGATGGGTTGCAGCTGGAAGGGCATCCGCTGCGTAAAACATATGCTGGATAAGTTGCCGGTTCATTCCACTGCGACCCCAGATTAATAAAGGGACTAAGCCGAAATGAAAATGAATGAATGAATGAATGTTTTAGGTTTTGTAACTCTAGTATGTTTAAGGATTGTTTTAAGGCTTTAGTATGTACAGTAGGACATCCACTGCGTAAAACATATGCTGGAATAGTTGGCAGTTTATTTCCCTGTGGCCTCTAAAATACAGACTAAGCTGAAGGAATGAATGAATATGTACAGTAAGCAACTCACTGACTTTACTTTTTATTATTTAATTTTTTAAGTGGAACACTCCACTTTTTTGCTGGAAATAGGTTTTTACAATTCACCTATAAATAAACAGTTGAGTTTTACCATTTTTTAATACATCTAGTTGATATCTAGGTCTGGTGGTGCACTTTATGCTTAGTTTAGCATAAATCACTGACCAACAGCATCTCATAAAAAAAAAAAAAAACAACAATTTGATAATTTATCATTTATAGACATCATGTACTAAGACTCCTTTTTTTTGAGTGAGATGCTAATGGTCTAATCTAATTCAATGATTTATGCTAATGTACTCCTTTCATGACCCAGAAATTGGCTAAATGGATTTAAAAATGGTTAAAGTCAACTATTTAACTCTACGTGACTTGTAAAAGGAGCCTATTTCCAAAAAAAAAAAAAAAAAGCGTTCCTTTAAATTTCCACTTCAAATCAAGAGTGAAGTCAGGATTTTCTCTTTCATTTTGTTTTCTCCTCTATTTCCGCCATGTGTTTTTCAGTAAGGAAACTGCTACATGCCCACAACATGTTGTTCGGTGATAATGAGCTCAACTGTTGAAGAGTGCTAATTTGGAGGGGGGGGGGGGGGGGGGGGTTTACAAAAATAAATGTTCTTCAAATGAAATGATCTTCGCACATATTTGCCATGTTCTTCTAACAGTCTGCAGTGTCAGAAAGATCTTGCTCACACACAGCATTTGCCGTCTGAATCTGTGCCTGTGAGGAAGACTAAGGCGATGCGTTTGCTTATCTACATCCTGAGATGAGAACCATCCTCAAATCACCAGCCCACGTTTTATTTAAGGATGTAATATGAGAAAACCTCATAAACGGAGCCTCTGAGGGGTCCGATGGGAAATGAGCATAAGATGGGTTGGTTTTAAGTCAGAAGAAGAGCGCAATGATGAAAGAGGATGAAACCGAGAACTAACTCAGCGTTTGGTTGCCGCACTAGTGTTGGTGAAGTAGGCTACACCTGGGACACGCACTGCAAAATCATTTTTAATCATGATTTTTGTCCTGCTTTCCTGTTAAAATATCAAAAGGGAAAGGATTCTGGAAACAGGATATATATGTATGAGGCAAAATTGCAAAAGAAAATTTTAAAGAGACAAAGAAATGCTGTTAATACATCTTACTGTTCAATACAAAGGTGGCTTTTTATCTTCAGTACAGCAATAAAGATTTTTTTAGCTGTAATGTTGGTTTATGCAATGCAAGGCGTCTGCTATTGACACTTCAAGAGTCAAAAAACAAATACAGACTAGATTAAATTGATAAGCATGTTTACCGATGACACACTGAGATGTTTTAAAGTGAAATGACTGGTCCAAAATAAAAAAACATTGTATCAAAAACGTTCATCAAAGTTGTCCCAAAACCTAAATGTTTACTCATTCTTGTGTTAGGACAACTTATTGGACCTATTTAAAATGTTTACTACTGTAAAATTATAATACATAACCCTAGAAACAAGTGGTGACTTATTTTGATGACTTTTAAAATCATAAAGCTAAACAGAATAGCAGTCACATTTTTTTGTTTGGGTTTGGATTGTTTGGGGGCTAACATGTGAACAGATATTACTAATTTTATTAGTATTATTTTTAATATATATACATTTTTTTTAATTTCCATGTGCATATTAATCAAAAATGTAGTATTTTATATATTTGCAGTAGGAAATTTACAAAATATCTTCATGGAGGATTTTTATTTAATGAAATTTGGGCTGTAAATATACAGCAGGTGAAAAAGGATTCAACTATAAGCATTCGTCAGTATAATGATTTATTTTCTACTGGTGCTTATTGTAACGCCATTGGTGGCGGATGGTGACAGAACGAGACGGAGAAGGAAATATATAACAAAACGGGTTTATTGAACACTTACGGGTAACAGATATGGGATACGGGAAGACAGGACGACACAGGACGAGACCCACACGATTCAAGATACCGGACAACAATGGACACAGACGAAAGGGTATATATGGATGACAGATTGATTACACAGATGACACAGAAGGGATGAACACAGGTGGAACAGATTAACAATGACGGTGGCGGGAGAAAGACAAAAGGCACGTGACGACAACAAACGATGACGCGGACGAACACTGACACTTATATACTCAGTCATTTCAGGTGTTCACAATTGAGTCACAGATCTCATTAGGTTAAGTCTTAACAATTAAAGACAAGGAATGTGTAAACAAGGATACACATCAGGAAGAAAGAAAAAGGGTTATACATCAGTGGAAAAAAAACTAAACAAAACAAAATTTAAATTATAAAATAAATAAATTAAAATAAATAATGAATACATATACATAAACTGTAATAAATATTAAAATACAAATAATAGATAACATAATAAAAATAAGTGAAACAAATATTACAAATTATAAACAAAATAAATATAAAATATAAATAAATGAATGAATAAATAACATAATAAAAATAAGTAAAATAAATATAAAAAATGATGAATAAATAAAACATAATAAATATAATATTAAACTATAATATTAAAATACAAATTAAAAATTATATATTAAGAAAAAAATTATTATATTCTTAAAAATAATAAATAAATAAAACATAGCAATTAATTAAAATTAGTTATTTAAAATGTATTAAAAATTGCATCAGCTTTATTACGTGAGCTGATGCTTGTTTTTCCCTTTTCTTACAGCACCACAATAACCAAGCATTTTTACTTATTTATTTATTTGCATCCCCGACTGTGCCTTTTAATTTCGCCTCGTTTAAAGACTCTATGAAGCTTTACTCTTAGTTCAGTAGACGACTGATGCCAAATCTGACAAGTGTCATCCATCACTCCACTGATTAACCATACAGCGCATACTTATACAGTGGCAGGATCATAATTTCCCTCTATGGGAAATGATATGACCAAAATGACGGCGTGAAGGCTGATTTGACTGGATGTATCACTTCATTTGAAATGACGTTTGAAGTTAGTCACAGCCGAACGCCTCTCTTTGGTCTTGCGCTAATATTAATAATTACTTCCACACTTCTATGTCCTCGAGATATGGCATTTCATTACATCACTGATATAAAAATGCCGTCAAAAAAAAAAGTGCTTAACTGCCGGTTCCAAACAGAAAACGTGCACTGACAGAGATAATGGAGACATTTTCTCAATAGACTGAGCAAGAAAGCTATGTATGATCCCAAAGTCCATCTCTTTGCCGTTATCAGTTGCATGCGTAGGTTGACTACTATCCTATTACTTTTAAGGTGCAGTCGCCTTGAAAAAGCTTTTAGACCCACGAATGGCTTTTTTGGTGTCTGACTAGGTAATAGGTTTATGCAGAATGACAAGGATATTATAGCTAATGCTTGTAAGCGAAGCGAGAAATTACCCCACGCTCAAGGTAATGTAACATACAGGAGGCAGAGTCATACCGTGACTATTAGCAACTGTTTGGGCAGGTTTGCCGCAGCCCCTGTGAGATTTGGCCCTTGTTATAATGTGCCGTTTGCGACTGTGAGGGATTCGATGACTTCGGTTCAATGCAAATAGCACTAATGGAGAGGTAATCTGCCTTTCTGGAAAGTATATAGGTTAAGGGAAAATAAAATGTACTGTACATGTAACAGTGCTGTTATAGTTAGATGAAAGGATTGAAATTTGCATTTGTTCATTGAAATAGAGCTGGTATAAAATAGAGCATACTAGATTGACCAAGAACATTCGAACATCATTATGAAATACTATAATCATTAATAATCAAAAAATCATTAAGGCACAATAAGCAAGATTATAAATCCTCATATTTTACATGGCCATAATGAAGGTGACATCTATCAGTGATTCCCTAAAATATGTACAATGTAAACTGTTATTAACATTTACAATATACATATCTGCATTTTAAAACAAAACTTGTTCACTTGCGGACCTTCTCATATTTAATTCTTTTCTTTAGGCTGACGGGATTGCTCCACCCCACCCTATACCCAACATTGGCATTGATTAGGGAGTTTTTTTTGTCTCCCAGGGCATGAATCTACTAAATGTGCATGGCCCATTACAACTCCGCTTGCATACTCCCCTCATTCATTCATTCGTTTTACTTCAACTTAGTCCCTTCAACGTCGCCACAGCATAATGAACCGCCAACTTATCCAGCATATGTTTTATGCAGCGGATGCCCTTCCAACTGCAACCCAGTACTGGGAAACATCCATACACACTCATTCAAACACGTACACTACGGTCAATTTAGTTTATTCAATTCACCTATAGCGCATGTCTTTGGACTGTGGGGGAAACTGGAGCATCCAGAGGAATGAAAACAAGGGGAGAACATGCAAACTCCACACAAACGCCAACTGACCCAGCCAGGACTCAAACCAGCGACCTTCTTACTGTGAGGCGACAGTGCTAACCACTGAGCCACCATGTCACCTACTCCCCTCATGACAAAAAAAAACAAACAAACTTTACAAATTTTACTGTAAACAAATTTTACAGAATTTAAAAGATTGTATTCTTGCTTCAGAAAAAGAGAAAATAAGGATTTTTACACAATTTTGTAGTAAATATTTTAGCCAACAATACTGGATTTCATAGTACATGTTTTTGGCTTTGATTCTGTGACTTTTTATTTCCCGCAAACATACTAACCACGCATAATCTTTATTTTTTTAATGCAATCATATACATCCATCTTTGTTGCATATCATTGTAGTCCAAGGGTATGTTATAAGTAGAAACAACACACATAAATGTCAGAGCATACACAAAAAGCCCCAAGGGCCTCAACATCACCTTAGGCCCCAGAGGATTATAAACACTTAAAAATAAAATTACACTTTTTCTAAATGCCACCATTTTTGCTAAATTAATTTTGGCAATTTACACAGAGACGATAATGCTGCTATGTTATTTTGTAAGTGATTTTGGTTCACCAACAATTATATAGGCGGAATCAGACTTCGTGATTTTAGCCTATTGCATTTGATGTATAGGCTGTCATAGAGATATGTAAATAAAAGTACGTGTTAAATACAATCAGTCACTTTATCTTTGTGACATTCCGATTGGTAGTATGTCGGTATATACATAAATATACATTAGTTTATGTGCATAGTGTATAGTGTGTCATTTAGGTTGCAACTATGGCCATTCTATCCAGCCTAATCTCACGAAGAAACCCAACTATTTTACGTATTGTCAGAAAAGTGGCCAATTTGTACATACTCTAATGATTTCATTTGTATGAAAATGTACAGTTTTTAAACAGAGGTGTGCCCCAAACCCCACTCCTAAATCTACCCCTCATTGGTGGATGAGCAAATCATATTAAAGGTATAAATGAGATCATGCAAATTAATACGAATTAGCAACTAAATCAAAATGTTACGATTTGCCAGAGATTTTATATTTTACACAGCATAGGGAAAACTAGCAAAGTAGAGGTTTATTAATACATTTCTGGCACATCAATGAAAAACCAAAAATTTAGGTGACTGTGCGCTCATGTTCAGACCCTCAGGGGTGTTTGGGGATCGCTCTGGAGGTCGGACTCTTCTGCCAGAGGCCCAACACTTTACATTCATGGGAGTCCGCCTCACCACAGGCCAAATACCTTCTTCAGATGTATTCTGCCCCAACAATGATTCAGAACAGCAGCGCTCGGCTTGACCTGTCACAGCAGCTACTGCTTTATGTCTAAATGGTTAGGCGAGGTGAGTAATTACAAACATCCAATAACCACAGTGCAGGAAATGACCAAGGATGTGTTTCCCAAACAACGACGTAACTCACGGCTGATCTACCATAGTACGAAGCATCGTTTTGGGAAATGAACGATGTAGTGACGAGTGTTTCCCAAAAACGTAGTTGCTTTGTTGCAGATCTGTTGTAGCGAATTAGCTCAATGGGAATTGAAGATTCATTTGAACGGGGCTTCAAAAGAATCGACTCTTCAAATCTGAACCAACGAATCGTCCAGGTATTGCTTAAATGGACAGTTGACTTCAATTACGGCTATTGCTATCAAAAATAAAAATAAAAACCCATTTATGTTTAAGCAGGGTAGCAAGATCGAAGTTTAAGACATTAGATTCATAAACATACCCAGGCACCTTTCTTTATACAAAATAAGACTTTATTGACTAATCTAACAGAAACTAACACCTAACACAAACACACATTCATACAAGTGTAGAGAAGAGTAAAGAAAGAAAAATAAGAGTTTGAGAGGGTGTAATGATGGAAAAACCTCGGATTTTGCAAGACCAAACCAAGTCAACCGAAGATAATCAATTTAACCCTTGTATGGTCTCTTTAGGGTTACATTTAGTTTACACCAGTTCAGTGGTAGTCTGGAAGTGTTACTTGCGTTCCTTTTGTGATGTGAAGAACTCCCTCTGTTGAGCACGTGGTTAGCTGATGTTCAGTTCTTTGGTCCTCGCGAGGCTTGGAGTGGGGTGGAGTCTGTCGTTTCAAGCTTTGAGGCGGCAAAACGGACTGATCGTGTGGGCTTACGGTTTTGCGGCGTACTAAACTTAAGCAGACTCTCGACGGGAAGAAAGAAAGAAAGGTATCGGAGATGAGAATGTCTGAGCTTGCGATTAACCCATTTTCTTGGTCTGGGTCCCCGCCTTTTTGAGTCTGGGGTGTCTGGGGTCTCCTGAGGTCCTTCTCTCCTGAGCCTCTTCTCCTCCCTTTTCTGGCTCTTCTTCCTCTGGTTCTTTTCTTCTTGGGCTCTGGGCGGTGGCTTTTGGCACAAGCTTTTATAAGGATGGTTTTGTACCCACCCTCTAGAGCTGAGTTGACCAATGAGAAGTTGAACTCCCCCGAGGCACGTTTTATAGTCTTTGTTTCAGAGCCTGGTGATTTGCATAGCATTCTAGTTGTAAACTGATGCAAAAATGTTTAAGTTTCTTAAAATGTTAATACGTTGCACACATATTAACATGAAATGTAAACAATCATTCAGTACACCAAATTAGCTTTGCAGGGACTTCAAACATGAACTATCTATGATCTTGTTTAGAGTTAAACATTGATTAAAGAAGTATTACAACCATACTATTAATACATGAGCAAGAGACTTGTTGCAAAACGCCTGATTACAAATAAAGAGAGAATACAAGTTTACATTAAAAACAATTTAAGCAATGAGCGTATAGAAGTTTTGACCAGGTCTCTGTGTGTCCAGTTTTGAGCACATTCCTTTGGGTCGTAAATACCTTGGAATCGGATTACAACTGACCATCCAGTCTTTCTAGATGGGAGAAGCTGATGCTGTGTTTGCTGACGCATTTGTTGAATAAAAGCAAAATAATTATGTGTCTGATCGGCCATATTCGTTACACTGTCATTATCTGTCTGTAAAAAAACGTCTGTAATGATTGTATAAACAGGGCAGAGTAACAACTTTTTTTATAGAAGATCTGCATTATTTTTTTATTAGAACATTATTAGAACATGCATTATTAAAAACATGCCTTCGTTTTCCATAAATGGCACAGATAGGGCCTATATTGCTTTTACAAAGATTATGGAGAATATTCCATACTTTGACACACTCAAACCGCCGCAAAAATGTTGTAGCCTATAGCCTATGTCATATACAGTACAGATACATTTAAATATTCTACTATAAATTATAACCATGTTTCGTATCCTATATTTTTTGTTTTGACAGAGATATCCACTTGTAAATCACAGGTCACCTATAGTATAAATGATTATAAATGATTTCAGAGTGCACTACGAAGGGAGTGCAATTATAAATCTGAAGTACGCTAAAACTGAA
>CAIGQW010056847.1:2650415-2665233 GCA_903798125.1 Danio choprae | reverse complement strand
ATCTAAAAGAATGTATTGTTTTAACTTAATTATAAAAACACAAAATTCAGTACGGGCCTCACAGTGGCGCAGTGGATAGCACGTTCGCCTCACAGCAAGAAGGTCGCTGGTTCGAGCCTCGGCTGGGTCAGTTGGCGTTTCTGTGTGGAGTTTGCATGTTCTCCCTGTGTTGGCGTGGGTTTCCTCCGGGTGCTCCGGTTTCCCCCACAAGTCCAAAGACATGCGGTACAGGTGAATTGGGTAAGCTAAATTGTCCGTAGTGTATGAGTGTGAATGGATGTGTATGGATGTTTCCCAGAGATGGGTTGCAGATGGAAGGGCATCCGCTGCGTAAAACATATGCTGGATAAGTTGGCGGTTCATTCCGCTGTGGCGACCCCAGATTAATAAAGGGACTAAGCCGAAATGAAAATGAATGAATGAATGAAAATTGAGTACAAAACTTTTTTTTTATTAAAACCAGTGTTAAGCCAATATAAGCTATACATAAACACATCAAAGATGCAATCATCTCAAACTTGTAATCAATACTTTTTTTCAGTAACAAACTTCACTTGGGTGTGGGTCACATAATGAGGCTTCGATAAATAGGATTGTTTGTGATCTTACACTATGAGGGGTATCCCAATCATACTCCACAAGTATTTTTCAGTGTGTGTATAGAAGGTGGATGATGGGAAGTGTTTCCTGCAGTTGTCTGCACTACCTTTTGTCAACCAAGAAGTTGGTCATGCTGAATGTAGGCTAGATAGACCAATAGACACATACAGCATTATAGATATATATATTCATCTAAGTTGTTTATCATTGTTTTAGGTGTGTGACCTAATGAGGTTGAGTTGACTGATGATAAGTGCAGGAAACACATCTCACCTTCTATATGTGCACACCCCTCTGCTTGTCATATCCCCATTAGGTCACCCAAAGGTGTACTGAACACTACTCATATTCACCCAATAGAAAATACATTCCTTTAAAAGCTTTAGCTTTTTTTCTTACACAACACTGAAATATTGAACAGGTTTTAAAATGTAAGCATTTAAAAAACCTTTTAACATTAATATCACAGATCCAGCTGACTTGATCCAAAAGCTGTGCTGAACCCCAAACACAAACAAACAAACTTTAGACTGCAGCTGGTTGTTTTCAAATATTTGAAACTTGAATACAGTATACTTTGACCCCATTATTTAACCAATATTCAGCATTAAATGTATTCAGTCCAACAAAAGTAAATGTATCAAGTCCAAAAAAAAAAAAAAAAATCAGGGCTCCTCTCCTGTTTGCTTAAGTGCTTTTGCCTTCAATTTTAAAATGCATGTCAACAGAAACAAATGAAAATAGTCTCACAGTCCAATTCCAATCCTATTCTCGGGTGGGGCATGGTTTACAAATTATACCTCAGGAGCTTGTTTCGGATGCCGTGGATTCTGGCAGAGGCTTGATCAGGTTTAATCTTCATCACTACCCTCTGAAGGAACTCAAAGGAATACTTCATGGCTCGTGGATACTCAAAGTTAACGCAGTAGATGATCCCCAAAAGCATGGCAAAGCTGGATGGCACATCCTTTAAGTTGTGTAGCACAACAGTCTCCTCAACCACAACTGCCACATTGAAGACCTCACGTGGAAAGGCATCCTGGTTGTCACCTTCATAGCCTATCAGCAGGCCAAGTTGCATCCCCTTCATGGCTGCAGCCAGAGTCTCACCATGGGCCTTGATAAGCAGAAAAAAAATATCGTCAATGTTTGGGTCAAGAAAGACATGCTCTGCAAAGCTACTTAAGTCTCAGTGATCATAAACCTTGTTTTATGTGTATCTAATCCAATCTTTGTGTTAAAGGATTTGCGTGCGTGCGTGCTTATATGGGCTGTTATGCATGACAGAAAAAGGTCTTACATTACACATCCTAATGATGTCTGATGGCTCTTCTCTTAGGTAGTGTGGCAAACCCAGCAGAGCAGCAGTCCTTCTCCTTTCGTTTGTGTCCTACAAGACACAAAAAAAAAATATACAGTATTGAGATTACCTGAAATACACAAAACAGAAGAAAAGTTTTAGTTGCTAAGTGATGTGAATTGCAAAAATGAACAAGAGCACATTTCTAGTTAAGTCTAACTAACAAATTGGGTGTATGAATTGTTGGATTGCTCTGTAGCACTAGCTAACGCGGCCGCTAATAATCTAGCACTAAGTTAGCTTGTTAGTATCGCCGCTATGATCGCTCAGCTCGCATTGGCAAGCGGACAGAACAACCATGACTCAGGGTCATGTATGGTCAAAAAAGAGACACCACAACCCCCCAGTGTCAGTCATCACACAAACTAAAGTGCAGATTAAATATAAAACAAAACTGTGCTTAGTTTTCAAAGTGACGTTATGTCAGGCCGAGGCCATTGTCAACGTACAAATACATTGTTTAAATGCATATTCGCGCGATTTACATACAGCCATGGTTCAAATCCATACGTGAGGTAAACGAGCTCAAATAGAGAACGCAACCCTGTCACAACGCGCTTTTTTCAGCCGCGGCGTAACGTTATGATTCAAATACAGCTCCCGTCCCCGCGCTTTTCCATGGCACTTGTTAGTTTTATCCATAATCGCATGAAATTGTCCCTGCCCCTAAATAATCGCACCCTGTTTAGAAAAAAAAAAAATCACAAAACACGACTTGCACGACTCACACAAGTCCAAAATGACGTGAAAAAAGCGGGAGACGCCAAAAAGCGAGCTGTTTGCATCCCTGTACACTACCGTTCAAAAATTTTGTGGTCAGTTTAAAATGTTTTTAAAATATAAAACAGCTGTTTTAAATTGGAATAATATTTCACAATATTACGGGTTTTATTTGTATTTTTAATCAAATAAATTCAGCCTTGGTGAGCAGGATATACTTCTTTTAAAAACATACAAATTACTGACCCCAAACTTTTCAACATTAACGTTAATGTATTTGGCCTTGACATATGGTCTATCAGAAATGGTGTTTTCTACAACAGTTAACAATGAAAACTGGTATCGTTTCAGATAAAGCTTTATCAACCGTCTCTGACTGAACTAAAACAATTAACATAACTGCTAGCAAACGTGTTCTACCTAACGTTAAAGGTCGCTGAAATGTGCCTCGCTTAAATGATATCACAGTTGTTGCACATATCAAAATGTAACGATAGCTAACGTTAATCTATTGGCTTCATCAACACACATTTTTAATATCTACAAAACACGAACACTTACCAATAGCGAACTTGTTCAATCCAACCCGACGAAAAATGAGGCACCCGGCTGATTGAAGTTCGACTGCTTGGCGCGTAAACTCGTTCGTCTCGAGACCTGGCTTCTTCGGTAATTCCCCGCACATGCGCAAAGAGCTGTCCCCCACTGCAACACGTCAAAGACGTGTACCCCACTCAATTTAAAATAGCAAGTTCATTCAAGCACCTGAAATTTGTGATTCATTGAAGTAATTTATGAACCTAAATTGGAAGATTGAAAACTCAAACAACTGAGTTGAAATTTCATAACACATTATTTTATGTCTGAGTTAATGACATATATAAGTTATCATAACTTTTTGATCAGATCATTTTTTACAGTGCAGGTAGTTTTGTAAACAAAATGTTTTTTTTCTCAATTTTCTAAAAAACACAGACCCTGGTGCTTTTGAAAATCTTCACCCTGACAAGAATTTTTTGGGTGTTTTTGTGTAGAAAAAAGCTGCAATTTATACAATACTCATGTTTCTGTGGACAACAGGACCTAAGTTGTGACTGAATTTGGTTGTTGTTTTGTTTTTTTCTTTAGTAATTCTGCTTTTTAACAGCAAGTGTTCATTATTATCTGTTCACTCAGCACTTTAACTCTGCTCCAGTGTTATTTTAACTCTTTGTAGGAGTCGGACCAGTGGGAGATGTTAATTTTACTCTGAGGATTTTGCTTTATATCAAATTGTATATCAAACAAAGCCTACTTTAATGTAAATATATCAGTTAAATGGTTAAGTTACATTTAGATGGGGTATTATGAAAGCAAAAATCATTAAACAAGACCAATAACCTTGATTTATTAACTTATTAACACATTATTCTCTAATTCCCCATGATTTATGTACTTACAAGGTATTTGTTCACCAGCAACTATAGTTGTCGCTTGAACATTTGACAAAGTATACAAAAAAAACTATAGATCTCTTGAAATATTTGTTTTAATTTAAAGAACTATACATTTGTGAACAAACAAAAATATCTTTAGTAATATGAAGAATGCCTTTATTTTGGACGATTTGCATCCATTTTGCATCCTGAAATTAGGGGTAGGAAGTTGAAGGCCTCATGTAAATCTCACGAAGTAAATCAATTCCTTTTTTCTTTCTTGAAATCTTTTATTTGGTTGTTTGCTTGCATGTCATTGAGAAATTAAACATGGATAACATGTAGAAAATTACTCATAAAAGGAAAATGGCAGCTATGAACTTAAATGGGTTAAGAAATTAAAGGTTTAATTTAAACCTTTTAGTATTTTATCAAAAAATTATTATTCAAACACACACACACACACACACACACACTTGGAGCAAAAACAAACCAACATAAATATGCTAATTTGTTAGATGTATTAATTGCTGTCAATTTATATTTGTTTGGTCCAACCCTTGAATTTTGATTTAATCACTCATGCCACATAAAGCAGCATATTAGCTAATCTTCAACATATTTGTCTTTCAACATTTTGTCAAGCTTTGTTGACATTGGTTAATGTAACCAATGTCAACAAAGCTTGACAAAATGTTGAAAGACAAATGTTTTATAGACGTTTTAACTCATGAAAGTGTTAAAGTCTTGTAATAATCCCCAGATACATTCCAGGGTTTTTCCCAATGAGTATTTCAATGAGTGCCCTATATAAAGGTGATACATGTGGCAACTTTTTGGGGAACGACAGTGTTGCCGGGTAACTTTGGGAAATGATGCCATCATTGGAAAACTAGGTGAGACACAGGACAACTAATTAGGGCAACTGGATCCAGATAAAGGTATGTTGCCCATTCTCAGTAGGAATAGTAGTCAAGCAAGTTACATTGTATCTCATCTCCTTTACATAATCTCCAATGGTTGAGCCAATGATTCATTCATGCCCCAAATCCAGATCATTCATCTTCATTTCCTTCCACTTTACACCAGCACCACTTATATACTCTCTTACTCTTAAAGGGACACTCCACTTTTTAAGAATAAAAAATAGACTCATTTTACAAGTCATCCAGACTCAAACAGTATAGTTTTATAATTTTTAAATTCCTTTATCTGATCTCTGTATCTGGCAGGAACACTTTTAGCTTAGCTTAGCATAAACCATTGAATCGGATTAGACCATTAGCTTCTCACTCAAAATATGACTAAAGAGTTTTGATAAGTTTCCTATTTAAAGCTGGACTCTTTTGCATTTGCATTGTGTACTAAAGTTGCTATTTTCTATATGGTTAGGAACCATACTTTTATTCTGGCGTAATAATCTATGGACTTTACTGCTGTACCATGGCTGCAGCAGGTGCAAGAATCATACGCATCGCTATTACCTAGTTACCTGGCTGGGGACTATTTTAAGGTGCTGCATAATATTATTGTGCCTGCTGCAAGGATATAACTACAGAAGAGTCAAGCTTTAAATAGGAAAATGATCTAAACAGTTTTAATCTTTTTGAGCAAGACGCAAATGGTTAAAGATAAAGATAAAAAAAAATTTAAAAGTTCTCCCACCAGATCCAGTAAACAGTAAAAACTCAACTGTTTTATTTCCAAAAAAGTGAAGTGCTCCTTTAAGGTTATAAATTGTACAATTATTGGGATTGTGTGCCGCATAGAAATGTTCCAGAATTTTCCTTACTTCTTTGTGACATTTTGTGAGCTCAATCCGAACCAGAAAGCATACGTTCCTACAGTTGTTGCTGAATTCCCTCCCTTGTTAGGCTGTAAATCTATTAAGCGCTCTTCTCAGAGATTGGCTTTCATTTCAGCCATCATGATTTCAGCGCTCATGTCATGTCTGGATATGCTCCACTGGCTTTGTAGCTTTGAGTGGTGTTGAATCTGATTGGTTGTGATTGCTCTGATGGATGGTAAAACATCTGAGTGCCAGTACTGAATCTGCTTCGTGTTGAGCATCACCAATGGCTGTTCTTCACAAAACATGGCAGCTGGTTGTAGAAAACACATTTTCTGAACAAAACGGGGGCTTTCGGTTTGTAGATAATTTCTTGTCCTTTGAGGATTGAGGTTTGTGCTTGGTTGTCCCAATTAAAGTGAACGAGATGCAATAAAGATTTGCAGACATTACGTGGCACATTGAAACCAAAGATCGCAAATGCAGGCAAGACGGACAGATATTTTATTTGGCTTTGGAGTTTCAGAGCATAATGGGCTGTCTTTTTCCATTTCTGCTAGCTTAATTTAAAATTGATTCATTATGTCTTGTCTATTAAAATGACGAGCAGATGGTCAGCGAGAGGAAATACATTCACGTTTGAGTAGATTATGCTGGACTACTTCATTTTCAAAGCTCATTTCAGAAACTTAAATTACCTTTCAGTGTCTTCAAGTGCTTCAGTCTTGTTTTACTTGAAAGGAGACAATATGTGAGTAATGTTCATTTCAGAAAGAATGGATTATATTTCTCTCTTCTTTCCTGGATTTTGTTCTATTCTGAGGCAATGATACACCTCAGTTTTTCAGTGAAGTCTCCCTAAAAATTGCTGTGGTTATGTAATAACTCTTGGCATTTGTGAAAAACAATGCCTGTAGTAAGCCATCTGAGTTCATTTGTGACTCTTGATGACTAAACCAGTCTTAAACTGCAGGGCAATTTATTATTATCCTTTTTTGGCAATAGCCAAAAAATACTGTATGTTGCTTGAGTCAACATTATAGATTTAAATTTTATGCCAAAAATCCTTCAAATATTAAGTAAAGTTTATGTTTCATTAATATATTTTGTAAATATCCTACTGTAAATATATCAAAACTATTCATTCATTCATTCATTTTCTTTTTCGGCTTAGTCCCTTTATTATTCTGGGGTCGCTACAGCGAAAACATCCATACACACCCATTCACACACATACACTACGGACAATTTAGCTTACCTAAATCACCTATACCACATGTTTTTGGACTTGTGTGGGAAACCGGAGCACCCGGAGGAAACCCACGCGAACACGGGGAGAACATGCAAACTCCACACAACTGAACCAGCCAAGGCTCGAACCAGTAACCTTCTTCTTGCTGTGAGGCGATCGTGCTACCCATTGCGCCACCGTGACGCTATATCAAAACTGGGGTAGGTGTACACATTAAAACAGCTTATAGGAGGAGGAGCTGGAGCTCAAGCTTCCCCTCATTGGAGCCGAAGTGGCTCTACAGCGAGCAGCGTCTCTATAACTTTGACCCATACAATGCTCTTTCCAAAAATATACCTGCGCAACGTAGGACTGGTTTTGTTGTCCAGGGTCACATATTTAGATTTTTTTCCCCACCCACTGGTTCCAGATATTAAAATTGTTGTATCTCAGCCAAACATTCAGCCACTCATCCTAACAAACCATACATCAGTGGAAAGCTTATTTATTCCAGATGATGTATAAATCTATAAAAAGAGAGACTTATGAAAGTTTTTGTGGTCCAGGGTCAAAATTAATTGTGAATCCTCCTCTTAGCGGTAGTAAAAAGTCAAAGGTTTGTTGTTTTGCCTATAAGGATTACTGCTAGTCATTTAAAGTTCTGAGTAGAAATATTTATTCTAGTACTTGTATTACTAGCAGTATCTTGGTAATTAATAGATTTAAAGTAAAAAAGCAACATCTTTGACTATTTAGCAACTGGAATGAACCAACTGGAATTGCTCAGCTGGTAAAAAACTGTGTTCCACACAGTCAATTCGTGTTGTCTCAACACAAATCGAATAAGTTAACTTAACAAATTTAAGTGGATTGAAGATAAAACAATTAAGTTGTCCCCCAAAAATCTCAAGAACTGTGTTGTTTCAGCTCATTTTAAAGGAATGGTTTAAACAAGCAGCACAAAAAACTGCTTGTTTAACCCCTCCCCCATCCACAAAAAAAACTGTATCTAAAAAACTGTGTCTATTCCACCACCTTATTATAATCTCGTGTTTATTTCAGCATAACAGGTAGGACTAAAAATCTCAGAAGGGCCCCTGCCGTGGTCACCAGGCCCCACCAGGCTGCTCCTCCATTTGTGCCACGACGCCAGCGAGGAACAAACCCAGTGATTAAAAAGGCGGGCTGCTTTATCCTGGTGGCAGCCTGTGCTCCCCAGATAGGCGCATTAGTGTTGCGCACAATGGCTAATGGTGTTTATCATTAGAGACAGAGCCGGGCAGGGCCGTAGCGGAGCCATGTTTCCGTGCCAGGCTGCGCGGCTGATGAGCCTCTCTCTTTTACAGTCTCAGGTAATGACAAAGCCCCCTTCTCATTTGTGGATCACTCTGCAGGTAGCTGTGAAATCTCTTCTCCGAAGCCACTTTAGCACGGATTTAGCCGGAGGACGCATTACTTAATGGTGACACTCCTGACGAGGGAACGAGACCTGTTTTCGATGCTCGTAATTGGAGGTTGTTTGCTGGTGGCAGCCGAGGAGTTTGTTTCCTTTCCACTCAGTGTGAGGTGTGCTTACACTCGACGAGGAGGCACACTCGGGGTGTCAGGTTTGATTAGGTTAAATGTGTCGCTTAAAAGGAATTGAAGGGATGGCGCTGGATGCATAGCACCAATAAATTGTGTAAAACTAATGTTTAAGGGTCTACTGAAGTGGCTTGAAAGACACATCGTTATTCAGTGTGTTGACGTAATTTCTACTTAAACAGGAAGTCAGGGTTGATCAGCCCCTCCCCCGTTTTGTACAGTTTTGTTTATATCACAGTTGAGCCAAAGACTTTGGGTTGAGAAAAGCTGTATTTCACAGCCACAACTACCCAAACATGTTAAAAACTATTATTTATGAGTACTATGTACTTACCAACACAGGCTTATTGGAAACACTTGAAAATACTAGACTACCCTTTTTGTGAAACTGTAAAGACGTTCTTAAACGTACATTTGACTACAGTTTTTAGGTTAAATGAATGCTTTGAGGCAGTATGACGGCAACAACTTTTGCTCACTTTTACACTAATGATACTTACATAGACAAATTATATTTTTAATAATTTATTTTTATGCTGTTCTTTGCACAACACCAAAAAAATTGACAAAACATTTTTTTTGAAGAAAAATATTATGTCCATAATTTCTAATTAAATATGTTTACATAATTTATCTGTCCCTATGGTGATAAAAAATATGTGAAATCAAAGTTTAAATGAAATGGTTGCAGTGCACATTTATCTTAACACCAAAGCAAACCAGATTTCATTCATCCTAATGGAAAGCATATTTACACTGTCTGAATAGTGTAGTCCTTATACAGTGCACTATATGTGACATTCACCATATAAAAAATGTGTTCGCGTGTTAAAAAAACACTCCCCATGTTCGCGTGGGCTTCCTCTGTGTGCCCCGGTTTACCCCACATCCAAAGACATGCGGTATAGGTGAATTGAATAAACTAAATTGGCTGTAGTGTATGTGTGTGAATGAGTGTGTATGGATGTAAAACATATGCTGTATTAGTTGGTCATTCATTCCGCTGTGGCGCCCCCTGATGAATAAAGGAACTAAGCTGAAAATGGAAAATTAATGAATGACTGAATTTAAATGAAAACATACAGGTGAGGTTTAAATCTGAAAATCCGCTGTGTATGAAACTATGTACTCTCAAAAAAGATTTAAAACAGAGTTGTTAATATGAATCATCCTTCAATTAAATCTTTAGTTGTTTTGTTACGTACGCAGGTCTGAACAAATCATTGCCCCGACCACTTGGGCTCCATACCTGGGAAAACTTAATGCAATAAACACAGAAAGCGCTATATTAGGAAACAGATTAATTTTCATTTCAATGGTTTGAGCCATTGACAATATTCGAGAAAATAGTTCAACTTTTGCTGCTGTGTTGAGTAATACTGATTGTATGTCATTGTTATTACTTGGAGTTATAATGAAGAGTAAAGCAGTATGCTGGTGTAACTGCAGTGCTTTATCAATGTATTCCTGCATTGGGCTCACACATATACTCTGTACCACCGCTGTTTGGTGCTTCAATACTGTCTTGATAAGCCATGATGGGGGTTTTGTTTCTGACATGTGCTGCATGCAGTAGACCAATCACAACAGCCTGGTATATTGGACAATTCACAGCAGATTAGCGCCACGCAAAGGAGGGGTTTGGAAACATTAATCGCTGAACAAATTATAAATAAAGTTAGGATAATTAAGTCAAAATAAATGCATATTATAAGACAATGAAAATGTGTTTGACTTTGCATGCGTATATGCCTGTTGTTAGGTGCCCCAAAACTAAATCTTTGGGATTTACCAATGGAAAAACTCACATTTTTGTACGAAGCACCTTTAAACCACTCAGAATAAAACATGTAGGAGTATAATCCAAGTGTATTAATTTTGTTTTAACTGTATATGTTTTTCTTTTGGATTCACAAAGTTCCAATAGCCTTTGACTTGTGTTTTTTTAATCACCAAGGATTCAAAGTTACAGCTACAAATCTTCTTAAAAGTTCTATTGATGAAAATGATCCTTGCAATCACAGCAAAAAGTTGTAATAATTCTTATATTTTCATATCAATTGTTCATTATTTGTGGCACAGCATACTTTTACCTATAACAGGTTTACACTGTAAATTCATCACAGTAAAGGCAATTCTCTGCAGTTTAGTGTTAAACACAGACTGGATAAAGCTTATATACATTACTGTGACAGTAATACTCTAATACTATACTGTGTTTTAGTTTCCGTATATCTGGCGATATTTTCTGGTGAATTTCTGCTTGGCTGGCATTAATCTGGAACATTACAGAACTAGCGGCTGTTCAATTTTTGGACAGGGAACTGTAGCTCCGTGCAAACTGTGATTTTTATCTGGAGTGGGGCTTTAGTTCTGATTAACCCTGAAGTCATGGGTAATATTTAATCTGAGGGACTGAGAGTCGGGTCCCACTGGGCACTTAATGAGGAGTTCACACAGATCCGTCTCAATAAATCCAACCACTTCACACCATATTTAATCTCCTCCAGTGAGCAGCTTTTATAATGTTTCTCTCACAGCCGTACGGAGCAGAGGAACCGCTGACCTCAGCGGCTAACAGACGAGATCTCGGTTTTACTGGCGAATCGAGTTTTGTTACCTCTTTTTGGTATTTTTTTTGCATGATACAAGTCTTTTTCTTTGGACTTTTCTAGTGACCTTTAACAAGGACAAGAAGAACATGCCAGATTATATTCATAATTATCAGATTTTAATAAATGAATGATAAATATTGATAAATAAATAAATGACAAATTAATATAAATTACAATAATATAAATATGCATAATGTATATTTGGTAACACTTTAATAATGGTATACGAATGCAGGAATGAGTGAATAATGGTTAAAAATGAATGAATGAATGAATGAATGATGGTATAAAAAAATGAATGAATGAATGAATGAATGAATGAATGAATGAATGAATGAATGAATTTTTGGATGGGAGGGAGTCTTTTCCATTAAAAAAATGTTTATATTCAGGGCTCCATGGCATTTAAACAACTTTAAATATACGCGACTGAATATCTGTAATATTCAAATAAAGAGACAGGGTGAATTAAAACAATGCTTTAGGGCTAGACTCAGAGCTGCTACCAATAAGTAACACAATTTTCAAGAATGTAAGCATATTCGGGGTTAAAAGTTTAAAAATCAGCAATGTAAAAACTCACTCGTTGCCCATCAATCTCAATGCTGGACACATTTGTCTGTGCACTTTTAGTTTGTTTTATACAGTAAGCAACCCTGGTCCTATTTTGCATGACTTGTCCATAGTTATCTTATTTTAACACCCACTTGTATATGTGGTTTATGAGGACATAATGCAAAACATAAACTTTATAAACATGTACAGTATACACAGAGGATTTTTCTTTACTTAAACATAGGCTTATTCTGAAAACGTAGACCTATATACATTTCTGGAGATTGCGAATTATGTAGCCAGAAGTACATATGTCTGCATTTCATCTTTAAAACAAATGATACGGGGCGGTATGATGCTGTTTCTTTTCGCGCTTACCAACTGACCATTTACCTCCTTATGGATGGCTTTCTTGCTGTTGCCAGTTTGTCCAGTTAGCTCGGCATATACGTTGGCGGACTTGAGCCGCAGAGAGGAGTTGACCACGGCGACGGGGACGAAGAATGGTTCCAGAAAGCAGGTAAGACAAAAATAGAAGCAAGAAAAATATAAACAAGTAAATAACAGGGTGAGAATGTGGCCAAATCTGAAAACGTGGTAAAAATCAGGGGAGGGCTTTTCTTTTTCTGGATTGGTTTTGAAAACTATCAGTTGGGTTTAGGGAAGGAGGAGGGTGGGTCAGTCAATCAGTCAGTCAGTCATTCATTCGGTCAGTCAAACAGTCAGTCAGTCAGTCGACAACGGCCTCTGGTGGATTTACGCAAGAACAGCAGGCGCGTGTGGCACTTGCGAGAGAAATTTGATATCTCAAAAAGCATACACATCGGCCTCTGGTGGATTCGCTAAAACAAAAACTGCAAAAAAAACTAACTTCCTGGGACGAATTTGGCGCTTTCCAGAAATCTATATAGCAGTACATTTTCATAATGAGCCTGGGTTAAAAATGTTTTACTTAATTTAAATTAAACAGTACAATTATTTAGCATCCTTCAAAAAACATGAAAAAAACATAATAATAAAAAAAAGCAAGTGGTACAAATTCCCCGATTTGCACACACCTACCATCAAAACAAGATGAACTAATTGTTTTAATTGGTGTTAGATCACACCATCTGCTCCATCATCCCACAATGTGCAAACATCCTCATGGCTGGTTAAATGAAGCCATCAGAGCTTGATTGACCTCAGTCAGTCCATCAGTCCTTGCTGAATCATAGTCTAATTGGCACTTTCGTCACAAATTGTTCTAAGACAAGCCCTCTGAAAAAAACAACATTGATGGATGGGTCAATCGCCTGACAGGGACTAGAAGAAACAACAGAGATGTCATATCAGAGTCTACAGAGTTCTTTTCCATCAGAAAGATATTAGTGTGAGTCTCAGAGAGCATACGCATGTCGCCCACATCTCCATCCACTCACCGGCTGATGCATACGACACACTCAACTGCAAAAGCACTTTCCTAAAATGGTACAGCACAGTCCGTTTGGTTGGATTTATGCAACATCCAGTAGGAGGTGCACAGGTTTTATTAGTCTCCATAGAATCAAAATCCTGTTTACAAGAGTACTTTGCTGTAAGTTTCCATTACGTAATGGTTTGCTTTAACTTAGCAAAGTTTAAAATGAATATTATGATTGTGGATATGTTAATGGATATTAAACATTATGAATATTAATGAATATTAGCACACTGTTTATATATTTTTACAAACATAAATCACAAATCAATTTAAATTAAAACACTAGAAATGAATGCTGATCAATTTACAATAATGTTGATACTTTACAATATGGTTACATTAGTTAATGTGTTTACTAACTTGAACTAATAATATACTTATACACCATTTATTAAGTTCAACATTTACTAATGCTTTATTAAAATCCAAATTCATGCTTTTTTAGCATTAGTTAATATGCCGTGTGTTAATATGAACTAACAATGAACCGCTTTATTTTCAGCAACTAATGCTAACAAAGATGAATAAATACTGTAATGATTGTATTGTTCATTGCTGTTCATGTTAGTGAATGCATTAACTAACATGAACTTTTTTATACCTTTAAAATGAACAAAAAAATAGCTAAATAATCTTCCAAATTAAATATTTGATGCTGCAAACCTTTTAGTGTAAGGTTTTGTTTTAATGGAAAATCTATATTTTTATTATTATATTTTATATAGGAGCTTTTTTGTTTTTACTACTAAACTGGTACTGTTAAAAAAAAAATTCCTATGAGTGAGTGCAATTTTATAAAGCAATGGAAAAGTGTGTATTTTGTGACATTCTTAAATTATTAATGTGGGAAAAAGTTGGTCATTGCATGTAAATGTAAATGTAAATGTATAAGAATACAAAAAAGATACATTTTGGTATATAAATTATATTCTATGTACAGTACACGCAAGCAGATTAACCCACATTATAAACACAATATGCTAAAATGCACTTTAAGCATTTATCTTCCATAGAAAACCATTAGAAAGAAAATCATACTGTAACAATGCATTAAAAATGTGACCTACTGTATAAACACCAAATTTGGTTTGCAGTTTGTTATAAATACATTCTATGACCAAGCAAGCAGAATATGAACACAGCATGTTAAACTGCACATTGAGCATTTCCATCCCATAGAAAACTACTACAATGAAAATGCTTAACATGGCTTAAAAAGAAAGTGATGTTAAAAGACGGATTTTGGTGTACAGTTGTATTAAGTGTTTTCCTCCCATATGAAGCCATTAGAAAATAAAACTTAATGTGTTTTAATACATTAAGAAGGTGTCATATAAAGGCCAAATTCGGTATACAGTTTGTTAAATATATACTATATGTACAAGCAAACAGATGAACCCAGAATATGAACAAAACATGGAAAACTGCAAATTAAGCATCTTCCTCCCATAGGAAACCATTAGAAAGGATATCTTAATGTGTTTTAA
>CAIGQW010056847.1:2592777-2605071 GCA_903798125.1 Danio choprae | reverse complement strand
ATATATATATATATATATATATATATATATTTATACATATATACAAAAACAATATTTAATGTTGTCATGTTTGCTCTCCACAAACGCACAGGAAACAGTTATTAGCAAAACATCTTCTAATGTAATTACGTAATCTTCGGGTGAACAGGAAAAACCACCACAAATAAACAGAACAGACTAACAATCAGAATGAAAATTAAGACTGGACAAAGAACCACAAAAACTAAGGAGTATAAATACACTAGACATGGTTAACTAATAACAAACAGGGATGTAAACACAGGTGAAACTAATGAATACTGAAAAACTGGGAAAACAGAACAAATCACATGAGACATGACTATACAACGGACGAAGCCATGGAACACATAACAAGGGAAAACAGAATCCTGACAAATGTAGACATGCAGTGTTAATGAAGGCAGATAATACAATATTAAATTGAGTACACTTTTATGACTACAAGTTTTAAGACTTAATTAATCAAATTTAAGTTTAATTAATCAAATTAAAAGACTCTTAAGTGTTGAAAAAGATCACACAATTCAGGTTTTTTTCAACCTCAGAACTGAGAATTCAGATTTTTTTCTTACAGTTCTAACACATCTAATTTTGAGTTTCCAATCTGTGATTCATTGTTTTACTTCTCATTTACTTTGAAGGGAGTGACATCACGCATTGTTTAATTGAATTGTGGGTCTGTCAAGTTGCATTTGGCTATGTTGTTTGCAGCAGTAATTGAAAAAGAAAACATTAAACTTTTCAAGCACCATTGCAGATGTCAGCCAATCAGATCACTTTGTGCAAATATACTAGTGCAGACACCAGCCGATGATGTTCATGCAATACCTGAGATTTGTGGTATGTCAAAATGGAGGAAAAGCTTATTAGTTGGTAATCCCCCGGTGCTTTATGATTAATGTTTATATACTGTACATAATGGTGTCATGACAAATCAAGTCCCCCCCACCTAGGAATTGAGTTTGGGTCTGCATTAGGTCCCCAAGTGACCCTATTGGTTCACTGGAGTCTTAATGGGTAGAATTTGTAGTGTCTGATTACAATTCCTGTGAAATCATGTTTTAATATATATAATTTAAAAAGCAATCCTGTGACCATTCACCCTTTAACTGCCCCACCAAGAAAGAAAATGTTTGGATTGCATTTCTTAACTCCTAATGTCACTAGTTAACACACTCAATGCATTTTTGTGGTTGTTTATTTTGTAGTTCTTTTAACACATCCCATAATTTCTAAAATATCAGCCTCTACCAAATGGTTGATATGTCGGTTTAGGGTAAAAGTACCAGAATTAATACATATAATATGAAAAATGTGAAAATATGAAGTGTAAGACCAATTTATTAAAAAATACTAAAAATAAAACATTTTTGAATACTAAATCATCTTTATATTTATTCAACATGCTTTCTTGTTTTTTTTACGTTTGTTAGATTTTTTTTTTTTAAACCAACAATGCTGTGTGTGTAAGCCATTATTTACAGTCTTTACATGACTTTAACAGTCATTATTTAAAACAGTAAAACATGGTCAACCGTTTGGTAGAGCAGCAGTAAAAGGGTTAATGTATTATCAGTGATGTGTTTCATGTATAAAGGCATGGGTCATATATTTTTTTTAATTTTTACTGCTATTATGAAGTTTTTCATGTGTAAGAGATTACGTTATATACATTTCATGTGTTTTTTTTATATTTTAATATATAAATTATAGTTGCAGAAGCATGTGGCACGGAAATATAATTACGTAATAAATATAATAATGCTTAAGGTATTGCATATTCATTTTCATTTATTTGTAACTATTTTTACAGATAAAAACAACAATAACAACAACAACAACGGGAAGGATGGACAACTTAAAAACAACTTAAAATGAATAAATAAATAAAAATACTAGACAAACATTACAATATTACAACATTGTGCAACTGAAAATGTCTTTACAAAAAATATAATGCAAACATACATACATGCATACATACACACACATAAATACATACATGTATAGGGCCTGCAAACATACATTCTTAGAAAATAATTATATTTAACACTCTGATAAAAAGTGCATTACTGCATTTGCCGGCAGCTAGCTCTCTGCAACTCTCACATGGTTGCCCACTGAAGCTAAGCAGGCCTGTGCTCAATCAGTGCCTGGATGGGAGACCACATGGGAAAGCTTGGTTGCTGTCGGAAGTGGTGTTAGTGAGGCCAGCAAGGGGTCCTAACGCCCCACTATATTGATGGGGACTCTATATTGCTCAGTAAGCGTTGTCTTTCGGATGAGACGTTAAACCGAGGTCCTGACTCTCTGTGGTCGTTTATAAATCCCAGTTTGTCTTTTGAAAAAGAGTAGGTGTTTAACCCAGGCATCCTGGCCAAATTTGCCCACTGGTCTCTGTTCATCATGGCCTCCTAACCATCCCCATATGATATTTGTCTTCATCACTCCTCTCCACCAATTAGCTGGTGTGTGGTGTGTGGTCTGGCGCAATATGGCTGCCGTTGCGTCATCCAGGTGGATGCTGCACACTGGTGGTGGATGAGGAGATTCCCCCCAAAAATGTGTAAAGTGCTTTGAATGTCCAGAAAAGCGCTATATAAATGTAAGGAATTATTATTATTAATATTATAATTAAACTTTGCATTACTGATCAAGCAATATAAATTATAAATGTATTTTGACCGGCCATTTATGATGGATGATCACTAAGGGTCCTAAGGAGACACGATCCTGGGTGGGACTTGATTTGTCATAACACCATGACTAAAAGACAGGGACAGTTCTGAGTTTAAAGCTAAGGTCCTTAACTGGTCTAAATTCACTGTAAATCACTGTCAATGGAGCAAGGTTTTACAAAAAAAAATAAAAAATTGTAGACTTTTTTTTGTAGGACTATCCATTTAATAAATTACTTTCTAAAAATATCATAAAGAGTATTTCTTTTTCACACGTAAGTAGTCATCAGTTGAGTGTATTTTATGTTCCAGTAGGTTGTAGGGATGAGTTTACTAGCTAAAGCAAAGTAAAGCAAGAAATCCTTTTAGTTGGTCTAAAGCATAATAATGAACTAGGCCGTGTTTCCCAGAGGACTCATAATTTTGGCGTGTCCACTGGCCAGGCTGTGATGTGCTCTGGTTACTTTGTTACTTTGCCCCGTTCTCATTGGCAAAATTAATCTGACATTATGCAAGCTGTTGGAGCATTTTAGTTTTATTTATTTATTTAGGCACTTGGGAAGAGAGACTTTTTTGTGATAATGGCCAAGATGACAAAATTGCATTGTCCTGTTGGGGTTTAATTATTATTGCACTAATGGCTGACTTACAATATTAGGCAACAAAGTTAAAGTTCTTTCACACATAACACTGACAAAAACTGGTCTAGAAACAGATGCAATATGAATATTTCAGAAAACTTGCTACTTATGGTCACGCTCGAGGAGTTTGTTGGCAAACTTTAAGTCATGAAGTCATAGATTGGTGGTTCTTGCAAAAGACATTATTAAGGCACAAGACATCAAAGGAAAAATATTTTGAATATCTGGTTTAAAACATTAAGAGCTTTATTTTAATGACCTAGGTGCAAAGTCTAAAGTGCATGGTGCAATAGCAATAAGGGCATGTCCGAATCCACTTTTGCTATTTTAAGGATGGAAAAATACGGTATTGCGCCCTGGTGCATGGTCTAACAGGATTGTGCTTATTCTCTTAATGAGTTATGGGTGGGTTTTAATGAGTTATGGCTTTAATGGCGCATTTGCTATTTACATGGCGGACTTTGTAAGTGAAAAAACTAAACGCTTCACTAGCGAGAACACAGTTAAGCAGACCATCTGCAGTGCGAGGATAAAGAATGAGCCTCCTCCATTCGGCCTCTTTACTTTCTCTTTACTTTACTTTTATTCCTTACTTTACTCTTTTACTTTCGTGGATAAAAAAATGGTGTTGTATGCACTCCACTGAAGACATCCATTAGCCTATATATTTAATTTAGTTTGTTAAGCGCAAAGATTTGTTTCAAAACTATTTCTAAATTCAGTTCTAATTTTCAGCAAAGGAATAAATGAACAATAATAATGAAGTGTGGTCAAAAACCGATTTCTATCCAAACACACATCCTATTCTTATGGCCCATATGGTGATGCATATGTCTCCAAAACCCGACAGGTGGACAAATCTAAACTTGTTTTATTCATTCATTCATTCATTTTCTTTTCAGCTTAGTCCCTTTATTAATCTGGGGTCAACACAGCGGAATGAACCGCCAACTTATCCAGCATATGTTTTACGCAGCGGATGCCCTTCCAGCTGCAACCCATCTCTGGGAAACATCCACACACACTCATTCACACACATACACTACAGACAATTTAGCCTACCCAATTCACCTGTACCGCATGGCGAGGAAACCCATGCCAACATGGGGAGAACATGCAAACTCCACACAGAAATGCCAACTGACCCAGCCGAGGCTCGAACCAGCGACCTTCTTGCTGTGAGGCAATCGTGCTACTCACTGCGCCACCGTGCAGCCCTAAACTTGTTTTAATTAAAGCAAATAAAATATGCACAAAATAAATAATACTCATAACAATAATAATAATAATAATAATAATAATAATAATAATAATGTTAAACAAATGCAAATTGTCATGAATAAACTGAAAAAAGCATCCCGAGGTGAAGAAGGGATGGAGGCAGTGGTTTTTATATTTATGTAGAAAATTTTTTTTTTTGTAACATTTTAATCCTTTAATTTGTTTTCATATGTAAAGATATTTGTGTATTGCTGTACATCCTGTGTGTATTAAGCAATGTGTAAGTGCATAGGCGCATAACTAACGCGCTTTGCGCTGGACTTTAGACCAGCTTTTAGTTGGTCAATGGCACGGTCTATTTTAGTTTCTTAAAATAGCAACGTGCCAACAATGGGCCTTAACACACCTATTTTTTAGACCGGCACACCCAAGAGTCCACAAAAGGGGTGCAAATGGAGTTGCTATTTAAACGACGTGGCGCAAAACTTAAGGATGAAAATTTTTAAGGATGAAAAGAAAAAATGGTTTATGCCTTTTTCAAGAAAAAGTCTCTGAAAATGAAAAGTGACTTTGGAAATGTGGAATAACGAAGTAAGTAATAATTTACATATACTGGCCACAATATTCATATCTCCCACCTAGAACAGTTGATAGAGTTAAAAGTTCTGAAATCCTATCTATGTGACAAACACTTTTCAAGTATTTTTTTGTTCTGCTCTTGGTCCTACTCGCTTTACTCACTCACTTGGTCCTACTCACATGTGCCCCAATTTGGTAGCATTTTTAGGAAGAGTGTTTGGCAAAAATATTTTTTTTCCTTGGGGGTTATGCAGGGTTCTGTCCTCGGTTCTACTATATTTTCTTTATATGCGCTCTGATTGGGGTAGCATTTTTAGGAAGCATGTTTTTTTAATTTATTTACTTATTTTTATTTGTATGCCACTAATGACACGCACACTCAATTAAACTAAGCACCACACTGGACTTCTGTTGTGCCATTTAAATGTTAAAAAGTGTATTCTAAAATGATAAAACTAAAAACTTAAGACATTTTACCAACTCACAAGATGGATTATTGGCATGTTTACAAGATACAAATTGAACAAGGTTAAACTAAGGATATAAAGAATATCCTAATCCAAAATTTCACCACCTTTGATGCAAGAGCTGGCTGACAGAGCTTTTTGAATTAGAAACATGTTTAATACATCTTTGAATATACTTTTTAATATAAATTTTAGGTACTGATTGAGTCATAGTTTGGTTTCGTTTGCCGGTGTCAGTTTGTGACAAAAAAAGCTTTGTTCTCGTTTGTTTATAACACAAGTGTGACAGGACGCATTAGAAAGAAAGAACCCAGAGGAAACCTTACACGTGCTTCATTGTAAATTAATAAACAAAGACGAAGAAAGCGGTAATGAATTTACCAGGTCTGCTGGCACGGTTCCCCTGTGCAGGAAATGTTGTTAGGCATGTCAACAAATCAGCTCTTGTAGACGGCACCGCTCATCATTAGAATAATTCAGTGTAATTAGTCAGTCTTTTTAATCACCTCAATAGACACAGCGTCCCAGTACTTCCTCTGAAAGATAAATGGCTGTTTACCCAGCCGAAAAGAATCGGTGTACTCGCTGCTGCACTGCAAACTTTAAATGGCATGCTTGATTGTCTTTCTGACAGAGCATTGCGCTAAAAGATTTTCAGCAAGAGCTCGGGACAGTTTGCAGACAGTGCAAGTGCCATGTTTGCATTTATAGGGGGTCACGGTGGGTAAATAGTCTGTCGTTCAGTCCTTACTATGACTCAATGCTCCTGTAAATCTGCAGTCTAACAGCAATGGATGAATATTTACTGATTCATTATTCAATTAGCCAAGTAATTACCATTGAGGGGGTCGTTTGTAAACGTCTTAAGCTTTGTGAACTTTGCTGCCAAGAAATGATTTACTAGGGCGAGAGGAGGCCTGACTGTGCATTTCATGTTTATTTATGCTGAATACGAAAATCGGTCGTTCTTAATCTCTTCGGCTGGATACATCTTATACAAACATTTGAATGGCAAGCGTTGAATTATTAATGCCGTCTTCATGTATGATTTATAAAGGATTTCCCACTGATTCTTCTCGATGTGCTTCATGACTCTGTTTTTATCAATTTTAGATGTAAGTGTACAGGCTGCAACTCATTAAGTGTTTTCATCCTATCTTACGTGGTGGTGTAATCTCAAATGTCATGTTTGGCATGGAAGAAATCTCTTCGGGATTTTGGTTAGGATTCACGTTGATATGAATCACACATCACAAAATTACAAACACAAATTTTAAAATAAACAAAAAAAAATACATTGGAAAAATATTGGACAAAAAAGCTCAAGGTAAATTTGAGACTAGGTAAACCTAAATTTCCATAAAATAACTTGACTGCTTAATATAAAATCATTGATGTTCATTATGTATATAAACATTTTATTTTCTTGCAAAATTTGCACATAGAAACAAATATGTGTCTTGTGAGCAGAGACAAACTCCATTAATTCATTCATTCATTTTCTTTTCGGCTTAGTCCCTTTATTAATCAGGGGTTGCCACAGCGGAATGAACCGCTAACTTCTCCAGCATATGTTTAGCTTATCCAATTCACCTATAGTCTTTGGACTTGTGAGGGAAACCAGAGCACCTGGAGGAAACCCACGGGAACACGGGGAGAACATGCAAACTCCACACAGAAATGCCAACTGACCCAGCCGAGGCTCGAACCAGTGACCTTCTCGCTGTGAGGCGACATCGCTACTCACTGCACCACTGCAGTGTCTCACCGCCTGAGACAAACCAGTATAAATTAATTCATGCATAACTAGGGTAGAAGTACACAAATAATCATAGGTATGACTCATCAAGAGCTAAACCATTCATTATTGTTTACTGCATCTGCAGCTAATAAGCAGTTGGTCTGATTAGATAATGTAGTTTTGCTCCAAGAATCCCACTGTTAAACAGGATTATGTTGTGTAAATGTTGCGTAATGGCTTCAACGAAAGCTTATACCACTAATTATCCACATAGTATCTCACAGTAGGTCTCTTTTACGTTTTATAAATAAATAAGTAATAAGTGGACTTATTTGACTTCTGGAACCGTGCACTCTATTTAAGAATTTATATTGGATACTGGTGTATCGCACTGTTAGCTTAGCAACATGCTAACGGCAAACTACTGAAATCAGTCGTAGTCACGTCTCTGTGTTTATACTGTATGTGGAGCGTTCCAAATGATCCACTTATGATGGTTAGTATGCTGCCTGAGTATGCAGTACACTGTGAGGCAGCTGACTACGCTTTGGAACGGAGCTCATCTCTCAAGATGCTTCCACAAGGTTGAGCCGGCTATGAAAACGGCAGGTTGTTATGTGATTGAGCACTGGTGTGCAGCAGTGCTGAGCGAGGAGGTGAATTGCAGGGAAAAGTCCTTTAATTCGGAAACTAACAGTCCTTGTGTATGTTAAGGGAAGAAGCAGGAGCGCTTGCCTGGAGGAATTCAGCTTTTAAGTAGCCTGACCTGAAGAGTCAGATAAACACAGACCTCCATCCTTCTCTCATTCTATCATAACTGAAGTTACAGCCTTGCAAAATGTCAGAGTTAAGTGCTTTTGTCTCGCTGTGACCTGTCACCACTGTTCTGCGTGGCTAGACAGATGCTAACATTCTTTATAGCACAGACCCTTGCTCAACTATAGCTCTATACCTGAGATTTTGAGTTCACAATCAGATATAAACCTGGAAATAATGTAGAAAAAAATAAAAATCAAGGTACTATGTATAGATTTGTGCATTTAGCAGACATTTTTATCCAAAACAACTCCCAATAATATACATAATAATATAATGCAAGGTTTATTTGAAAGCTAGATTATGTAACATGTTAGGGTAAAGGAGAAATTCAGATAACATGAAAAAGAACCAGGTGAAGGTCAGCATCTCATTCCAGCAGAGAGGTCAAGAGAGGGTAATGGTTCAGGAAACTGATTTTGACTATTTTATCTCTGTTGCACACACAGTACAAACTTCATCCAGTAAAACCCAAGATGCTAATTGGAAACTCAAAATACTAAAATACTTTGATTGCCTTCTTCCACTAAAGTCACAAGATCATTCATGAGAATGTGAACATCAAGCTTGAGTGCTGCTGTCATTCAAGCAAACGATAATCAAAGCAAAAACAAAGCTAGATTATGAAACAAGCTACAACAGAAGAAAAATGCAGAGGGTGGAAAAAGTGGTCTGTTGGAGATTTGTGAATCATTTCACCAGAGGAGAGCAAAGAAGGTGAAGGTTCTAGAAACTGATGTTGACCATGTACAATCAGTCAAATAATTTTCAAAATCCTCCAAAAAAGAACAAATCCCAAATGGGATTTATGTACATTTCCAACAAGTTGTTAGAGCCGCTTACTGTAGTATTGGTTACCTGGTAACCAACAGTAAATAAGGCGAGCATAATGGAGACAGGACTGCAGTTCATAATGATTGAGCAAGTTTCAAATTTCCTAGCAGATTGCAATTGCAAAAATAATTCTGTTCACAAAACAAGAAATGCTGATTTTTTTTATGAATGGCACCATGTCTCATACATATGAAGACTCATGACAATGTCCACCAGATTTTTGGGAGGTCATGGTGATCACACATTTTATGCCCGACCTGTGACTACAACATTTGCAGAATGTCAGAGGGCACATTTCAAAATTTGTGCCACATTATTGACCATCCGTTGCACTAGCTGTTGTACTCTGGATGATTTACAATTGCAGCCAAAATAAAATGTGAAAGACACTATCAGTGGAAGCAGCTGATTAGACACATAGGTGAAATGTTCGCTATGTCAGAGTTTATTTGGCAAATGTGTTTCCATCTCCCACTATTCAATCAAGTCCAAAACCACCTCAAGCAAGCTTAATTTTTATTTTTATTTTTATAGTTATTCTATAGCGTTTTTTTACAACGTACAGCTCACATCTATGAACATCAGGTGGGAGTTCAAAGAGAAGGTCAAGCTGAATACAATGTTAGATTATGAAACAAGCTATAAGGATATAAGGTCAGAGAAGAATTTGATGTCATTTGAACTTATTCTACCAGAATGGAACAGAAAGGGTGAATGTTCTGGAAATTGACATTGACCATGTGTATACCTTTGCACAGACACTTATGTTCTTTTAGTGAAATTCAAGTTATTAATTGGAATCATCCTGAATCATGATCAGATAGTGGTTTTCAGATTGGAGTTGCCGTTTGAGTGCTGACATCGCTAGAGCAAAATAAAAAGAAACCGCAAATGCTAATGTAAAACATAAAAAACACTATGACAAGAAAAAATCTGAGTAGAAGAAGAGGTCAGTGGATGTTGACAAACCATCCCACCAGGGAAGAGCAGAGTAGGTGAAAGGTCTGGAAAATTCTTTGAATGTGAATTTCTTTGAGCAGGCAGTCAAATGTTCTTTCACTTAAACTCAAGATGCTAATTGGTATCATCTTGTATCATGCTCAGATCATGATCATCAGGTTGGAGTTCAAACAGCTTGAGCTCTGCTGTCATTAGAGCAAGAAACGGTCAGATCAAATGCAAAATGTGGTTAGAAAACAAGTTACAATAGAAGAAAAAAAATACGTAGAGAAGAAAAAAAATACGTAGAGAAGAAAAAGAGGTCAGTGGAAATTGGTAACACATTCCAGCAGAGGGGAGGTGTAAGGGTGAAGGTTTAATGACTTTAGAATCGGCAATCAAATGTTCCTCTGGTAAATCTCAAGATTCTAATTTAAATCATGGATGGAGGTTGGAGAATCAGGTTAGAGTTCGCACAGCTTGAGTAATGTCATTAGAACAGAGGAGAGTCAAACCACATACAAAGCAGATTAGGAAACAAGATACAGCAGAAATGAAGTTCAGAGAATAAACAGAGGTTAGTGGATGTTGGTAAATAATTCCCATACAGGGAGCAGAGAGAGGGAAAAGTCTGATACTGATAACCAATTATGGATATTGGAAACTGATATTGACCATGTGAACCCAAACAAACAATCAAACACTTCTCCAGTGAACTCAAAATGTTAGTTTGAATCATCTTAAATCATATTCAGATCATGAGTTCATGCAGCTTGAATGCTGAGGTCATTAGATGAGGGAAAAGTGTAAAACCAAATGCAAGGGGTTTGGTGGAGGTTAGGGTTTCCAACCATCCTGCATTTGCAAGGACGTCTCTTACTCTTATATTGGGCCCATTTGATTTGTCACATCCGAGACCAGCAATGTCTTATTTATTTGCTACTATATGCTGATTTAACAATACAGTTAAGCAGTGCTGTTCATGACAATTTAGGATAATTCTTAAGGGAACCTATTGTGTTCAGAAAAGTTTAGACAGTATTTTCTTCTCAGATGATCTCTGTTTAATGAATATTAAATACCAGCGCAGCTGCTTTGTTTACAGCAGTAACTAAGGAAATGCCTAATGTTCTATAAGTGTCACCTCCTGGCAGAGAGTACATCTGCATTTTCATTTAGTCCATAGGTCTCAAACTCGATTCCTGGAGGGCCGCTACTCTGCACAGTTTTGCTCTAAACCTAATCAAGCTCAGCTAATCCAACTAGTCAAGGTGTTCAAGAGCACTAGAGACTATTAAGCAGGTGTGAGTTGAAGGTGGTTGGAGCTTAACTGTGCAGAGCTGTGACCCTCCAGGAACTTTGAGACCACTGATTTAGTCTGTCTACTGTTATTCTTCTTCACAATACATGTATGTTTATGTAACATCGTTGTATAACGCTAATGTCAGATCATTATATGTGATCAGTAAAAAAATCAGCAGTTGGAATCAACCATGAAAAATCTGTGGAAATGTATAAGTTGGCAAGCCTTGTTGAGGTTGAAAGACCATTCCACCAGAGCAGTGCAGAGAGAGTGAAGGGTCTGGATAAAAGACTGTAAGATGTTTTTTTTATTTTTTTGAAGATATTCTACATGTTCTTCCAGGGTTATTTTCATTCTAATGGGTTATTATGAAATTATTCATGCTAATTATTCATTTTCACCAGTATGTTATTGTAATTTGTAATAAAAAAAAAATAATAATAAATTTAGAAAATGGCTAAGTAAAATCACTTTCACTGGGGGTTTCAGATGTATGAACCCCAAGGTATTTATGTTATCAGCCCTCATGTTAGTCTTACAGATTTCACTGTTCACTGAGCATTACTGCAGGCCCTTTCTGCTGGGGTGAGAGTTTGTTTTGGGCTGGATGGGAAGGTTTTCAGCAGCCTGGTGCTTTACAAAGATCATTTCTGATGTGTTTTGGGGAAGCCACAAAGCTTAATCTCTCCCGACAGCCAACTCCAGGCAATCAATCTCCTCAGAGAGAGAGCCGACATACTGTCCATCTCCCCCGCTGTCTGATGGAGGGCTGAAGATGAGACATTTTTGGACTCCCCAGCATCTCGCTCTTTCTCCATTTTCTTTCTCTCTCTCTCCTTGCTCTGATGTTCTCTATAGTGCTTTGTGCTTTTGTGTAATTAATGTTAGTAATAATTGGATTTCAGTCATATTATTGAGCAAATCTCTGCATATATATATATATATATATTATAAAATAATTTTTTTGCATTAAATATTTGGAGTTAGCATATGATGATGATGATTATTATTATTATTATTATTATTATTATTATTATTATTATTATTATTATTA
>CAIGQW010056847.1:2572739-2592767 GCA_903798125.1 Danio choprae | reverse complement strand
TATTATTATTATTATTATTATTATTATTATTATTATTATTATTATTAAGCAAGTTCTAAACAAGTCATTTATTTTCAGTAGTTCTCAGAACTTGATTTTAATAATTATTCAAATACATTTAATATTCATTGCACTTTGAATAAAATGTTTAAATATACTTTAACATTTAAGTAAATGTTTCAGTTTTATGTATTTTATATCAACAGCATCTAACCAAATGCCTATATTAAAAACATCACGTAGCATTAAATCAGAGCTGTATATTATTAGCAAGAGATGTGAATAAATGACAGTAAGAAGCGAGTTTGAAGATCCGTAGCGAGAGGACAGAAGATCTGACAAGGCCGATCAAACACAGGCAGCTGTTTTTCCTTCTGCATGGATCATGAGCAAATCTGATGATTGTTAGTCTTGAGGGCTGGGCAGGCTGCCACGGCCATCAGCTCGGACAGCTAGAAATTACATGTTGAGACGAGTGAAAAAGACACTGGTTACAGAGAAAAAATACAGCCGGGTTGAGATGCCAAAGTTGCTGATGTGAGTTCAGTGGTGGAATCAAGTGCAGTAAGAGTCATATTTCCTCTTGACAGCAGAGAGAATAGCAGTGAATACATGATCGAACTGTCTGAAATGTCTGTTGTAAACAACATTCGCAATGAGACCTATTCGTTTGATTGATCATAAACAAATGCAGACACATTTCTTTCTATCTATCTATCTATCTATCTATCTATCTATCTATCTATCTATCTATCTATCTATCTATCTATCTATCTATTTATCTGTGGCAGAGTGGTCAATCTTGCTAGGTTAGCAGCATGCTAAATCATAATAGAAGCATGCTAGCAGTGTGCTAAAACATGCTAGCAGAATTGTGTTAGAAACAAGCTAGCAGTGAAAACATTTGCTATTAGTGGTAAATCATGCTAGAAACATGCTAACAGTGGGCTAAAACTTTGGATGTGTAGTATTGTAAAAAAAAAATAGCTATATGACAGGGTGAAGATGCTAGAAATTAGTTAAATTCAACACAGCACAGCATTGGTGGAATCAAGTGCATTAAGTCATATTTCCTATTAAGTCATGATTGAACATGGAAAAATATACCATATAAACAACATGCATAATGTAGCTAATCATTTGAATGATCATAACCAAATGATTATCTATCTAATCTAAGACAACATGAGTAATGCTAGTAACATACCACCAATGTGGTAATATATGCTAGCCATGTGTTAAGATTACCATGTTAGAGCTTGTAAAACATGCTAGCAGTGTGGTAAAGCATGCGATAGCTAAGCAGTATGCTAAATTGTGCTAGAAACATGCTAACACCATGTTGAAATGTGCTAACAATTTTAGCAGTGTGCTAAATCATTCAAGAAACATTCTAACAGTACTACAATTTGCTAACAGAAGGCTAAACATCAACAAATGGCATGCTGTGGAAGCGTGGTGAAAACAACACCGGTTAAAGAGAAAGAATGTCCAGGTTGAGCTGCCAGGAATGAACCAAAGTTGCTGATGTGAGTTCACTGGTGGAATCAAGTGCAGTAAGAGTCATATTTCCTCTTGACAGTGGAGAGAAAAGCAGTGAATACATGATCGAACTGGGGGAAGTAAGTCCATTGTAAACAACATGCCCAAGGAGACCTATTAGTTTGATTGATCATAAACAAATGCAGACAAGTTGCTCATGCTCTCTCTCTCTCTCTCTCTCTCTCTCTCTCTCTCTCTCTCGCACTGGAAGTCTAGGCCTGGTAATACTGATAGATGTAGGAATACAGGAGGACAGGAATAAAATTGCAGCAATATATGAAAAACTTCACCTCCCAAGCATTATGACAGATTACAACCGTTTGAATATACTGTTCAGTGGTCAAACGCTGCAAATCAGTATTCATTTATCGACGGGAGAATCAGACTCTGTTTTTACTGACTAGCAAAGGTCTAAACAACAATATTTACATGGTTTTAATGGCCAGCATGGCTCAAGTATGAAATTACAGAATAAATAAACATGCATTTGTCAATATTTAGCTATTTAAAATGTATTTTATCTTTATCCATGGCTTTGATATAACAGTAGGGAATTTATTTACTATTTACTTTACAATTATAATGCATTATATATATTTACACATACAAAAGGCAAATTGTCTAGGCTTATTTTCTTATATAAAAAATAAATAACGTTTTTTATTGCTTAACACTGTGTTTGGCATGGCGTAATAATGTAAAAATGCAGTCAGAAGTTGACATAAAACAGACAGGACAATAGATCTGATATCATTCAGTGTGTCAGATTTGTGCGTTAGGCTTTGCAGTATCAATGCAGCTTTAATGGCTTCATGTTTGCCTCTGTCAATCTAAACCTTCATTCTCGGAAATCCTTCAGGGCAGAATTAACTTAAAACCTCAAATAAAAGCAGTACAGATGCATTTGCCTCTTTTGGCAGTACATTAGTTGTGTTCATTATTTGGCATAGAAAGCAAGCACTTCAATTTAATGTGGGCAGTGTGATTAAAAATGTATATTTATATGTTATATTATTTGTAAAAAGAAAGACATACACGCTGAAAGGGGGAAAATGCTGAAATAAAATGTTATCTGTGAAGATCACACACTCACTAATGCTTGAGGTGTAACATGATATTAAAATCTTTTAAAGAATTCAAGCATGATAATTATTTCTAAATTAACATATTATTTTGTTTGGTGGAATATATGAAAATATATTTACTGCAGCTTCTTTGGGGCAGTACTAAATAAAAAAAGATATATATGATCTATTTTTTATTTCTGTTTTTCCCTTAATTATGTCTAAAAAGAAATTAACTGATCCCTCAAGGAGTAGTAATCTAATGCTTATTATACACAGGGCAACTTTTTGGGCAGTTTTGCAGAGCCGTGTTGCTTTGCTCTTTTTCTATTAAGAATGGGCAACAGTATTGTATCTGTAGCCATTGCTCTAATTAGTTACCCTGTGTCTCACCTGGTTGCCCATTTAAAGTTGCCTTGTGTATCATCAGCATAAGAAATATATACTTACTTACTCCCAGGGCCATTTATATTGAAGTTGATGTTTAGCCGTACCATATTGGTGTTTTGTAACATCTAGTTTTTATGAGGTGAGTTGTTAGCCCAACACTCAACCCCCAATCTGGAGGACCAGGACATACACTACAGAAAATTTAGATTACCCAATTCACCAACAGCACACATGTCTTTGGACTGTGGTGGAAACTGAAGCACCCAGAGGAAACCCACGCGAACATGCAAACTTTACACAGAAATGCCTACTTACCCAGCTGGGGCTCAAACCAGTGACCACCATGTCGAAATATATGTTGTGGTATAATCTACATAAATAAATCCCTGCTAAATTACTCATTCCTGTCTTCATCTGAAATATAGATCATGTTGGAATAATTAATCAATTCCATGCGTGTTCAATAAAAAAGGTCAGGAGAGGTTTTTCTTTTAGGTTTAACATATTAGCAATTTATTGTATACAATGCAATGCAAAAGTTACATTCAGGAGGTGCGCACAGTTTTCATTTCCTGACTTCAACTTATATAGGCAGCTGATATTAACAGGTGGAGTTTAGTGGAATTCGTCACTTGTCAATCATTCTCCAGTGCTCCACTGGCCGCGCCCGAGACATTCTTCCTCTTTCTCTACAAGTTCTCTGCACAACATTAAAAAGTCTAAGCCTCTCTCAACTGCACATATTCTGTGTTCAGTTTTAACACATCTCTGCGGACAGGACGTTTAGCTGCAAAGCTCAAGTTAATTTTAGACAATCAGGCCTGTGCTCCATCTACTTCTGCAAAAATGCTTCATTAGTATGCACAGCATATCACACTCAACAGTAGAAGTTCAGTTAATATATGACCTTTAAGCAATACAAATACAATCGTTTAATAAAATGAAAAAAGAGACAAAAATAATAGAAAATATATTCCTTTTCACAACAATCACTAGGAAAAACAAACTACTTAAAATGACTAAAAAGAGTATTAAAAAGAATACTAAAGTAAAAAGTAAAAATATTTATTGTAATAAATTAATATTATTGTTTCATCATGTCATTATCAGGGCCTTACGGTGGCGTAGTGGGTAGCACGATCGCCTCACAGCAAGAAGGTCGCTGGTTCGAGCCTCGGCTGGGTCAGTTGACATTTCTGTGTGGAGTTTGCATGTTCTCCCCGTGTTGGCGTGGGTTTCCTGTATGGATGTTTCCCAGTGATAGGTTGCAGCTGGAAGGGCATCCGCTGTGTAAAACATATGCTGGATAAGTTGGTGGTTCATTCCGTTGTGGCGACCCCAGATTAATAAGGGACTAAGCCAAAAAGAAAGTGAATGAATGAATGTCATTATCATTATAGCTGTGGTGTGCACCAACATAATCTCAAGGCAATTTGTAAGTTTAGGGTTTAGAGGCTATTTCGTATGAATTTTGTATGAATCTAATTTGTACATTTTCGATTTGCTCATCTCTGTGATGGTTTGGTTTAGGCGTGGAGTTTATTGTACAAATCAAATCAAACTAATGAATTCAAAATAATTAGCCACTTTTCTGATAGTATGCAAAATAGTTACATTTGTCATGAGGTCAGGCTGTGTGAGCCCATCACCATTTTGGTATCAGTTCATTTTCAAAAGTTAAACTACTCTATACTTTAGATCTTGGCTTTATTCAACCCTGAATTTTTTATTTATTTATTTTTTTACTGAAATGGTGGTGGGGCCTCACAGTGGCACAGTGGGTAGCACGTTCGCCTCACAGCAAGAAGTCGCTGGTTCGAGCCTCGGCTGGGTCAGTTGGCGTTTCTGTGTGGAGTTTGCATGTTCTCCCTGTGTTGGCGTGGGTTTCCTCCGGGTGCTCCGGTTTCCCCCACAAGTCCAAAGACATGCGGTACAGGTGAATTGGGTAGACTAAATTGTCCGTAGTGTATGAGTGTGAATGGGTGTGTATGGATGTTTCCCAGAGATGGTTTGCAGCTGGAAGGGCATCCGCTGCGTAAAACATATGCTGGATAAGTTGGCGGTTCATTCCGCTGTGGCGACCCCAGATTAATAAAGGGACTAAGCCGAAATGAAAATGAATGAATGAAATGGTGGTGTGTTGAACATCCTGTTCTGACGACACAGGAGTTGCAACTATGGCAGCTGTGAGAAGGCCATACTTTTTTTTGAAGAAGCCTTTTCTTTTCAGAGCCTGATGAAATCGGTATAAATATAGTACATGTTTAATACCGCAAACTGCACTTGATGTTACAGTCACTGCCCTTGTCATCCAGAATAAACGAGAACATACTTTTCTTGGACCCATTGTGCAAGCTGTCACTTTAATACTGCATGTTTTATATATTTATATACATGTTGCTGCTGATTGGGCTGAGATTTTTGACACATTCATCAAAAAGAAGAGAAAACGTATCTCGAACCCTGTTGCACACTATTTCCAGAAAACTGTTGCGCACCGGTTTGATCTTAAACATTCCCCTCATACCTACTCATACTTTTCTATTATTTGATATTTATAAACTTTTTAAAAAATCACACTTTCTCTAAAAAGTATGAGGGTTTACATCATTCACTTTTTTTCATTATCACATGGCCTGAAAGTGTCAGTTGCGTCGCCTCACTGCCATTCAAAACCCTCTGTTTTGGTCTCATTTCATCAAAAGTATCATTTTTACAAAACCATGTTTTGGACACAAGGCCTAGATTTCTTGTACAATTCGAAAGATTCTCTTGAGTGTGATTATAAAATATCTCAAAATCGCTAGATGGCGCCAAAATGTCTAAAGAGGGAGGGGCTGCTATATTTATATGAATAGCAATTTTTAAGTATTTTTAATTAAGTTAAAGTGATATCTGTCCCAAAAATAATAAATATTTGTTCACTATTTACTCACACTGTTAGACATTTTATTGTATTTTTGCTGTAACTTACTGGCAGCACTGTTACCAGCAAGTTGCCGCAACTGGCCCTTTACAGTAATTTACTTGTAAATGTAAATGTTACTTTACAGTAAAATAGCCTTACCGCAACTTCTTTTTATTGTAAAATGTCCTTTACCACATTTTAATTTTACAGTATGATGATTTTTACTGTACTTTTACTGTAGTTTATTTACATTTTACACTAGCAGTACAAAACCTTTATTTTTAGTATTTACTATTGAATTCTATAAATTCCAAACAAGTGACTAATTTATTCATTAAAAGTCTCATTTTTGTCTTCAACTACAGCAGCAGTACTTGATTACTTTGATTACAGTAGAATACCGCAAATTCCTAATATGCAGTAAGTTACTGTAAAAGTTTTCAAATGACCCACAATGCATATTTAAGTATCGAACTGTAAATAATGTATGTTGTAATTTACTAGGTTTTTTTGCTGCAAAGTCTACCAGCGCACTCTAAAGTGGTTCCAAACATTTATGAGTTTATTTATTCACATATAAAAAAGTTATTTCAAACAAAAAAAAGGTATTTCGAAGAAAGCTGCAAACTAGTAACCAATAAATGAATGATTGAAGGAATGATCATAGAATTTTCAGTTTGGGATGAGTTAATACACTCGGGGCGTACTTGGCATACCATCACACAGCCATGCCTTACCTCATGTTATTCATAAGTATTTTAGATGCTACATGCATTTCGTGTCATCTGGGTGTTGGCGGATCCTAATATATGTGTCTCCGTCTGACAGCGCTGCGTTCCTTCATTTCCTGCACTATATCACCAGCGCCTCGTCTTGATATTGTACTGATATTTTGGTAGTCTTGTGGCCACTTTCCGAGGTCGAGAGAGGTGGTTTGCTGAGGCAGAGTCTTTGTGACAGATGGGCTGTTTGTTCCGGGTGCTGGATATCACCCGAAATCTGGGCGAAAAGCGGCAGATTACCTATGATGGATGAAGACGCTTTGCACTACTGTTGCAGCCGTTGCATCACACAGACCTTCTGTAATAACCTGAATGTTAAGGTTTGCACTTTATAAGATCTATATTGTTCTCAAAGAAGCTTCCGGCTGTACTTATTTACTCGAAATGATCTGAATGCAATGCGTGTTATACGCGCAAATACATTGTGTGTCTTGGGTATATTTGCTAGTGGCATATGTTAAGTATCTAATTAAGTAAAGGAACTTCCGAGCCTAAAGGGGCTGAGAAAGAAATTGCATCATTCATCTCAATTTGTTTTGTGTTGTTCGTGTTTATTGGATAAATGCCCAATGTATTATTTTCATTGTGTCTCCAACTACAAGGAATATGTCTTGTATATAGTGGCTAATCCCTGAAGACACACAGGGAAAAACATTGTTTTTTTTTTTTTTTTTTTTACTCACAAACCTGATTCTGAGGACTTCAGCAACTATGGACTTAAAAAGACATGCTATCATTTCTGTTAATATATCATAATTCTGCTGTACTTTGTGTAGTATAAAAATGTTAATTTTTACTGTGATAATCAATCTTTGCATTTTTTTAAGTTTTGCATACAGATGACAATGTGATTTAAACCATCACTGTTCACAGCAATCCACAAAAATTCAATTCAATTCAATTCAAGTTTATTTATATAGCGCTTTTTACCATGTAGATTGTGTCAAAGCAATAGTTCTAGTAAAGTCCAGATTTCAGAGTTGAAGTTTAGTTTAGTTCAGTTCAGTTCAGTGTGGTTTAAGTTTAACTGCTGAAAGTTCAAACACTAAAGAGCAAATCCACCGAAGCGTAGCTCCACATGTCCCGATCTGAGCAAGCCAGTGGCAACAGTGGCGAGGAAAAAAACTTCACCAATTGACGAAGTGAAGGGGGAAAAAAACTCGAGAGAAACCAGGCTCTGTTGGGCATGATCATTATTCTGCTGGCCAAACTTGTGTGGAGCTGCAGTCTAGGCACTGGCTAAAGAAGCTGGACGTCCATCGTGGAAAAGCTGCAGGTGTGGGTAGGGCACCGGCGGGAGGTCAGGCTGGCCCACAGAATCAATGCGTGGACTTGTTTGTCACTGTGGCCTTTCAGGAATCAGTCTCATGCACTCCATTTCTCCATGACCACCACAGCATCAGCTCGGGATATGGCCTGGTCCAGCATACCTTGGGATCATCTCTTCCCAGGTCTTGGATCGCATCAATGGCACTGCATAGTATGTAGGGGCCTCGGGATGAGTATCCCCAGGTGGAAATAGAAAATAAAGAAAATAATTAGCGTAGCTGTTGTTAATAGTGTATTTAAACCAGATGCAAAAAATTCTTTCAAATGACTAAAATGCTACAAAAAGTGACTAAACTGCTACAATTGACATGTCAGACTGTACACATAACACACGCTCTTAGAAAACAGGGTTCTAAACCGTACCAAATTAGGTTTATTACGTCTTACAGGATGTAAAATATAAAACTGAAAAGCATGTGTAAGATAAATAGTATTAATCTGACCTTGTTGGAAAAAAGTGACAGTCCCAGCAACAGTTATTAGCTAAATCAGAGCTATCTCACAATGAATTTGTAACTATTTGATTTAGTCACTAATTTGAATTAATTTCTATTGAATTAATTTTGCCAATGATGGTTGGTTTTATGGGTGGAGTTTGTGTGGAGTTTGCATGTTCTTCCCGTGTTTGCGTTGGTTTCCTCCAGGTGCTCTGGTTTCCCCCACAAGTCCAAAGACATGCGTTATAGGTGAACTGGGTAAGCTAAATTGTCCATAGTGTATGTGTGTGTATGGATGTTTCCCAGTGATGGGTTGCAGCTGGAAGGGCATCCGCTGCATAAAACATATGCTGGATAAGTTGGCGGTTCATTCCACTGTGGCGACCCCAGATTAATAAATTGACTAAGCCGAAAAGAAAATGAATGAATGAATGAATGAATGAATTAATTTTGCCAATGACGGTTGGTTTTATGGGTGGAGTTTGATGTCACGACTCCTTTTAAAAATCGTACATTTCCATATGACTGAACTCATATTGGCTGCATGGTGGCGCAGTGGGTAGCACGATTGTCTCACAGCAAGAAGGTCGCTGGTTCGAGCCTCGGCTGGGTCAGTTGGCGTTTCTGTGTGGAGTTTGCATGTTCTCCCCATGTTTGCGTGGGTTTTCTCCAGGTGCTCTGGTTCCCCCACAAGTCCAAAGACATGCGGTTAAGGTGAATTGGGTATACTAAATTGTCCGTAGTGTATGTGTGTGAATGAGTGTGTGTGGATGTTTCCCAGTGATGGGTTGCAGCTGGAAGGGCATCTGCTGCGTAAAACATATGCTGTATAGTTAGCGGTTTATTCCGCTGTGGCGACCCCAGATTAATAAAGGGACTAAGCTGAAAAGAAAATGAATGAATGAACTCATATGAATGCATACAAATAAGCCACCTAACTGACAAAACGTAAAATAGTTACATTTTCTCATGAGATCGGGCTGGCTAAATACATTAATAAATGAAAACTGATGTTGAAAATTAATAAATACATGTACATGTGTAGAAGTTTAGAAAAAACAACAACAGGATAACAGGAATTAAATGCAATAAAGACCAAGTTCCAGTGAAATCTTCACAATCCTATATAACACCTTTCATTATGAGGGTATTTTGGTAAAATTGAAAGACTGTCTCTCAGCAGATGATGAGATATGTTATAAGATATCGCAGCATCTGAAATACACATTGGGGTGAAATGGATATCATTTAGGTCTATTTTGTGATTTGTATTAACCCAAGTTATATATAGGGAAAACTATTCATAAATCATAAATTCAGTATCTCTGTTACTTACCCTATGGAGAAGAAGAGATCCTCAACTGAACAGAAATGGTCAAACATGTTCTGTTGAAATAAAAACAATAACTAATTGTATTTTTTTACAGTCAAAAAGTTACAGTCGTGCCTGAAATTATTCATACCTCAAGTATATCTTCTGAATCTGCTTATTATTAATATGTGCTTGTTATAAATGATGTGATCTGTGCACTTCATTATTTTGTTAAAATTAGTTTGTCCCTATAACCTTCCTGAAACGACTTTTCTTCACTTCTGGTCACATGGAATGCCTTTAGGGTGGGGTTATCAGTGCATGTCTTGTTTCTGGCCTGCTTTCATCCATTCGTCAGTCCTCCTTCATTTTGTTAGCAACGGCCATCTTCAAATGATCCAAATCATTTATTCAGGATGATACGGTTCTAAATAAAACTGTTACTATATGCAAAGAATCTTTTAAGAACCATATTTTGTGCATGACATTCACAAAATGTGTTCACATTTGCAGGCCCCCAAATGGTTGTTGTTCTGTAAATAAACTGCCAAAATGGATATTGAGCATTTCATTTTTAGCTAAAAATTGTGTTGTGTAGTAAACATCCCTAAAACAACACAGTGGCTTCCACGATAAGGTTTTCTTTGTTTAAAGGATCCAAACATGGCTTCCTATGAGGCAAGAGCTCTTAAATGACGCCACAGCACAGCTCCCAGAACTTAAAAGCAGAAGACAGAGAGAAAGTCTGGCTTTTTTCCAGGCCTGTTTAGTGATCTAAATGAGGAGGTAATTACGCTGGATCTTGGATGGGCATTGTCAGCTTTTTTATTTAATTTATTTTAACGCAACCCTCATTTCAGAGTCTGAGAGTTTCGAAGAAACCACTGCAATCAGCTGTTACTAAACTCTCTGAGCTCTGACAAATGATCAAACTCCAGCATCTGATGATATGATGTCCAGTCACCGGGCGTAGAATCACCGCCAGACTTGATTAATGTCTTTGGTCTGATGTTTAGAGAAACATCACAGTTTGAGCCGTCCATTTATATCCCCATCTGCGCGTTCGACATATTTGGGTCTTTGAGGATTCGCGCTTGACATAATACGGGCGAAAATGATGCAACAAAGAAAGAAAGTTTTGGCGAAGAAGCTGCAAAACATCACTCTTCAGTAAGGTGACTGCATATGCCGCCATTAGTGCTTTCTTCTCTCCAGTGATCAGACAAATGAAGCAAGAAGTTGCGATGCCGCCCATCTTGAACCCTGATCATAACATGTAATGGTTTGGCCAGGTGCTGGGGTGGCATTAGACCTGCCGGACAGGTGGCGGTGGGACGGAGGATGGCTTCAAGCTCCAATAATGAGAGCCGTGCCAACTGGACTCCCATCTGCTGCCATGCTAAGCACTCTGAGCCATTAAAAACAGCCTCTTCTCATTCAGAAAGGGTTTGGTGAGAGTGTTTTCTTCCTCAGGGCAGTCGTGCAGTCAAGAAGGGAGGGTGAAAGACTCGGGCGATGTCTTACTGGTTAAGGAGTGGTGGGAAGGTGAAGTATGAACTGCAGTGTACTGTATATTAGGCACACACTTGAGTTTTTCGAGATGCACTTGAGATGGAAGCACAAACACACTGATGGCCATTGACAGGAGGGTTATTGGTGTCGTGTAGATATTTTTAGGTTTTTACCTTTTAGGTTAAATATGGATGTTTTTTTAATTGTTGTTATCATAGAGAAACTGATTTAGGCTTTATATGTAATATTTTCAAACATTAATGTGTTCATATAATCCATACATAGTGTTGCAATAAATAAGATTATCATTTAATTAAATGAATTGTGTGAACTTGTTTTTTTAATGTTATGCTATAAAATCTAAGATGCTAATATCAAAAGATGGTAAATCAGTATTAATATTAAATTCACTTTGAAAATCTGATTTAAGTTTTAGCTCTTATGCTGGGTTCCAATTCGCATACTATCCATCCTAAAAAGTATAAAAAAAATGGTTCTGTCCCAAACCATAGTATGCTGAAAATGTCTTAGGCTCCTGGATTGTGTACTATTTCTGGTAAAAATTCAAAGCATAGAACCATCTATACTTTAACCGCTAATATTGCCCACAATGCATTGCACGTTGGAGTTAAATTAGATTGGAACTACAAACTTGGGTAAAACGTGTAAACAAATTACAAACATGGTGGATGCACTATTAATTCATATCTAGCCAACTGGGCGACATGGTGGCTCAGTGGTTAGCACAGTGGCCTCCCATCATGAAGGTCGCTGGTTTGAGCTTACCCAATTCACCTATACAGCATGTCTTTGAGCTTGTGGGGGAAACCGGAGCACCCGGAGGAAACCCACGCCAACACGGGGAGAACATGCAAACTCCACACAGAAATCCAACTGACCCAGCCGAGGCTCGAACCAGCAACCTTTTTGCTGTGAGGTGATCGTGCTACCCACTGCGCCACTGTGAGGCCTCTGCAACAACAACAATATGAATATTTCAATATGACATAAATATGATGGTGTTGAGATGATTGACAGGGGGCGTAACTAAGCAACATAACGGTCTGTTAATGAGGAAGTAGTATGTCCCAAAGCTTGCGTGTTCTTCTGTTACACACTTAAAAGTATGTACTTCTACTTTTAGGATGTAGTATAAGTATGTGAATTGGGACGCAGCAATTATCTTTCTTTTAACAAAGACGTGAGTAATTAATGATAATAGATTTGGGTTGAATGGCGGTATGGAGGCTAAGTGGTTAGCACTGTGGCCTCAAATCATGAAGGTCACTGGTTTGAGTCCCGGCTGGGCCAGTTGGCATTTCTGTGTGGAGTTTGCATGTTCTCCCTGTGTTCGCAGGGTGCTCCGGTTTCCCCCTCATGTGCTATAGGTGAATTGGACTGGCCATAGTGTATGAGTGTGTGTGAATGCGAGAGTGTATGGGTGTTTCTCAGCTGGAAGGACACCTTTTGTGTAAAACATATGCTGAAATAGTTGGCGGTTCATTCCGCTGGTGCAACCAGACTGCTAAATAAGGGACTAAGCCGAAGGAAAATGAATGAATGTATTTGGGTTGTCTTTATGTTATAGTTTTAAAGATACAGTATGTTATATTTGCCACTGGAGGGTGTATTCACAACAAATGCATAGTTAAATGACGCTGTTCCTCATTGTGGAATCGTGGAAGTTGTGGTCTTCATCCTATACGACTCCTGCAAAAATGGAAAAAAAACAGTGCTGTTTTATCACACTAAATACAGTTTAGGTGTATAATGTTGCATTGTGCAGTCTAATAAAATACACAACATAAGTGTCTTTAGTATTAGAAATCGAGGGTTTGTGATATCATTTGCATAGCAACAAAGGACACAATCGCTTTACTTGAAGGGGGTGTGCATATGACTGTCATGAGTCTTTCAGAATCATGATATGACACGTCATGAATATGAATGAGATTCTGTGCATGTTTACGACAACTGTCATTAAGCGTCTTTTGCACAGTTATGTTATTTTAAATGCAAAGATGACATTGTTTGAGACATCTTTGTCATGACAACTTGACATTACCAAGACAACAAACTCTGTCAGTGTCTTTGTCATGACAACTCAATATTATCATGTCATAAATCTGTCATAAACATGGCCTCATGACAATCATATGTGTGAGAGATTTATGACAAGAATAAAGCTCGCATATTGTGTAAAAGAAAGATTGCTCAGCATGATGGAGTGCTCAATGGAGTGATTTGTATGTGTTAATCACTTTTTTAACTGACATATTAAAAAAGTATTTTAAAAATTAACAATAAATATGTAAATAGACAGATTGCCTCCCTGGTGCGAATGACTCTTCATCACCTTGCACACAGAAAATAATGTGACAATCCTCATCTTAACTTGCCTTTATTTTATTAGGAGCACACACACATAAAAAAATGTGAAGGCTTGCATCCGTCACCAGCTGACTGACACGGCTTGACACTTCACTGTATTGGTAGCATGGCTGTTGTAATTGTTAGCTGTCAACATACATCTTATGTGAGCTGCTCGGATTGTTACAGCGCCGAAGATTTTTATTGACCTTGAATCTCTGCCCTCATTCCTGTATCTTGAATCGCGGCATAAGGCCAGCCTTGCAGTCACTTCGTAATTTATCTCCAGATTGTAATTGATGACCGCAACTGGGAGGATCTAAGACAACCGCTCGAAGTGGAGGAAAAAAATCTGTAATAACCCATAAGAACACATGAGAAGCATTAAAAAGACAAATGCATTTGTTTGGAGGGGACGTGGGCGCTGAATGCTTGAATTTAGCTCTCTCTCCGGACTGCCAGCAAGTGAACTGAACAAGCACTTGAGATTTCCGCTTCTCTGCGCTTATAAGAACCCACTGTAATTTAGCGCAACTGACCCCCGCAGGATGTTCATAAATATTCACGACAGCAAATAAAAAGGCCCATGTAAACAAAAAGTTGTCCGTTTTGGTTTGAGTGAAATATTGGCGGTTTTGAACAAGGGAGGCTCTAGGGAAAGTGAGTAATTTACTGGGCCGGAAACTGAGTTATTGGGAATCACTCTGCATGGACATTCGGCTAAATGTTTTCTTTTTTTTGTTATACTGAAGATGAAAAGATATACTGGTTTGAAATGATATGAGGGTGAGTAAGGCTGCAGTGTGGACACTTCTTGGTTCAGTAGTGTCATTTTAAAACCAAGGGTCATTGGAAAGACATTATTCAGCCTAGTTAAAAATGTGTTTGCCTGAAGTTTCTAGGTAAAATGAATCATGCTGACCACTTTTGGGCATTTTTACAATAATGATATTTATAGGGACATATTATCAAGGGGCGACACGGTGGCTCAGTGGTTAGCACTCACAGCAAGAAGGTCGCTGGTTCAAGTGCCGGCTGGGTCAGTTGGCATTTCTGTGAGGATTTTGCATGTTCTCCCTGTGTTCGCATGGGTTTCCTCCTGGTGCTCCAGTTTCACCTACAGTCCAAAGACATGCGCTAAAGGTGAATTGAATAAGCTAAATTGGCTGTAGTGTGTTTGTGTGAATGAGTGTGTATGGATATTTCCCAGTACTGGGTTGCAGCTGGAAGGGCATCCGCTGTGTAAAACATATGCTGGATAAGTTGGTGGTTCATACCGCTGTGTCGACCCCTGATTAATAAAGAGACTAATCCGAAGAAAAATAAATAAATGAATGAATGAGTGTTATCAAGGAATAAAGGATTATTTTCATGCAGTTCTTAGGTATATCTAAATAAGTATATCTGAAATGTACAACAAAGTAAAGCAATTTAGATTTGCAAAGAAATGTAGACAGTGCCCTTTATTGAATGTATCATCTGAAACGTGTAACGAAATGTATCTGGAGCAATGAATTTTCCTTTTGCAAAAAAATGTAGGCTGAGGCACGTATTTCCAATGAGACTGGGCTGATTGTACCTGTTGTATGTGTATAGCAAATGCGATCTCATGAAGACAAGATCCAATTAGATCTAAGACTAACCAGTGTGGCTGCAATTTATTTATTTATTTATTTTTAAGGTTAGGTCATTCAGAACATCTACCAAAGTCCCTTCAAGGCAAGTCTTTTCACTCGGCGGCCATCTTTGAAATGCCTCTCGGGCAGTATGCTCAGGCATTCTGTCTGAATGGGTAAACATCAAATTCTCCAAAACTGTTTGCCAAGCTTATGATTACATTACATATTTGGAATAACCAATAAAATTAAGCAACAACTGCCTCATAAGTTTTGTTTCTAAACGTTTAAATCAAACAAAATCGGCTTTTTTTCAGGGTGCCGAAGCTAATGCGCATGCACATTCGAAAGGACCAAGATCACGACACCAACCTCATTTATGGCACATTATCATCCTCTGGATAATACTTTGTCAGATCGCGCTGGTCTTCTGAAGTAATTCACAACTTGGTATTGATGCTAAATCTCCTCTAGAAATGACAGTGATTCTTTGTTTACCAGTTTGTGGGCATTTGAGTAGTTGCTGTCATGTGATTTGCGTTTGACAGAATGGATGGTACTTCGCGTTTGTTTCATACAGATTACAAAACCAAAAAAAACATTTCTTTTCAAGTGCACTTGGTTCATTTAAAAGTACAATTTTCAAGATTTCAAGCTTTATATGGATGTATGATTTGGAGATTACAGTGTGTTTGATGACCACAAAACCTGTCGTAAAAGCGCACGTCTGGTCCAAACTTCTCTCCCGGAGAAATGTCAGTCTATAGCGATCGATAATTGGCTCCTGTACTTGTAGGCGGGGCTTCATTCGCCATATTGACTGTTACACTTTTCCTCATTCGAAACTGTTTGAGTGACATATATTGTGTATTCCATTGTCTTTGCATCTACTAATCACAAAAAATAAAAAATATATTAAAAAAACACCACTGGAAAGCTTTAAATTGAAATATTTATTTTAAAATCTGATTCTGAATTCTTTAATATTTACATCAGTGAATAACTGTCATTTAAATATTTAACAGGCGTTATTTTGTTGCAAACTCCAAATTTAGCTCACTCTGAAATGCATGTTTAATGATAAGTTCACTTAAGATAAGCAGACTGGCTGTCTTTTCACAGAACTCAATGTTCTGACGTTTTTCCTCCGTTGACATCTATTCAGAAAGGCAAGTCGTTCTCACTCCAGTCACGTCAAGTAATAAAAATCATGCCCCAAAATATCATGTCATGATGACATTTCCAGTACCCCAGGGTACAATTCCTCTATGATGAAATTCCCTTGACTTTCACATCAGTATTGACGGTAATTGGGCAATTGTTTCACATTGAAAGCTTGGGTGACTTTGCCTGAGAGTACAAATTAAAATGGCCAAAAATGTACAGCATTTATGAGAGCGGGTCGAAAAAAAGTGACCGCTTAGTTGTCTGCTAGGGTTCCGGCAGAGCATTAACCCAGAGCATATCGGACATCTCACAGAAATGCTTATTCCACATGGGTCACATTGTTCTGTTCTCATGATCTAAAATTTGAAGCAGCAGTGCAAAACAGTGAATATAATCAACATACTGGTAAAAGGTTCACTTCAAGAATCAACAAAGTGGCAACTATGATTTTGCATTTAGGTATTAAAAAAACATTGAAACTAAAGGAAAAAGAGAAAGCATTATCTATATTATTCTTTATTTTGTTTGGCTTTTAATCATGTGGCATTTCAGTTAGACTGCCATTAGAACAGGTCTCTGATAGTGATTAAATGTGAAGTGATAGAACATAATATATGAATGACCTACAAAATTAGCTAACATTTGATTTGTTACCAGCCATGGCCAATTTTCACCTGCATTTGGTGTGATGCTGGCAGTGCTGGCAACTTTTTTCAGCGTAAAGGTGCTAAGACCTGCTCGTAAAGTCGCTTAGACCATTAAATTACATCATACGTCAATTTGCATATTACTGACGTCATTGCGTCAGACTGTTTCTGTATGTTTAACAGCCTATGGTTAATAAAGGGGTATTTATATTTGCATGTTATATATGCACATTATACACTACCTGACAAAAGTCTTGTTTGTCAATCCCAGTTGTAAGAGCAACAAATAATAACTTGACTTCTGGTTGATCATATGGAAAAGTGGCAGAAGGTAGATTTTTCTGATGAATCATCTGTTGAACTGCATCCCGATCATCACAATTACTGTAGAAGACCTATTGAAACCTGCATGGACCCAAGATTCTCCCAGAAATCAGTCAAGTTGGGTGAAGGAAAAATCATGATTTGGGGTTACATTCAGTATGGGGACATGGATGGAGTGGCAACATCAACAGCCTGAGGTATCAAGATATTTGTGCTGCCCATTAGCAGACCAACAGCATTTGCCTTTCATAATTAGCCACTTCTGATACCAAATGATCAACTAGTAGTCAAGTTATTATTTGTTGTTCCTAAAACTTGGATAGGCGACAAGACTTTTGTCAGGTAGTGTATATGCATGTCAGTTTAACTAAATTTATTGTTGTTTGAATACATTAGTATAGATGTGCAGTGAATGTGCAGTAATCTCTCAGACATAATAAACTCAGACAAGTTCAGAAACTGGTGTCACTAAAATCTCTGTGATTGTGAACAAGAAAAGAAACAGTCAAATTAAATTGTTAAAATTAAAACAAAGGAGAAGCAGATTGCTTTGACTGTAAGTTACCAGGGAAATACCTCACACTTGTGGTGTTAAATAATTTGCCATCGGAACACAGGGGAGAGTTGGCTGTGGATGACCGCCTATGAGTACTCTGGGGGGTGGGGAGGTGGGGGTTATTATTGGGTAGGAAAGGTATAGAACGGACACATGAGAGTCTACAAAAACTCCAGTAACACACACAAAAAAAAGTCACTAGATTTGTCGCTAGTTGCGTTTTTAAAAACTTCGCTCGGGGGTCTGAAAAGTCACTAAATATAAAGACAAAGTCACTAAGTTGGCAACACTGGATGGTGGGGGTTGATTTAAAAACTGTGCATGAAGCGCTTATGAAATTTTGTTCAGGTGGGACTAGAATGAGCCCCTGCTGTTACACTGATGTTGTTCAGGTGTTCTTGCTAATGCGTGTGCTTTTATTTAAGCTTTTGATGCTTTAAAATGGGGTTTGGTCTCATGATTGTTTGTTGTGGTTGGGTCTGAAGGAGTTTGGAGACTCAGCCTACAAATCTAAATAGCAGCCAGGCCTAGACATTTTAGCAACACTAATCTACAGTGGAATTTTAAACATGTTGTCTGGGTTGCAGAAAAAAAAAGTTTTGTTTTTCTTTCTTCAGTCTATGGACTTTGATCCTCAGACACTGTCATTGTAACTGAGGCCTGGAAAAGTTTGGTTGGTCTATTTGACTTGATGAGAAGATGAAGTAAAGTGAGCTTTGTCAAGTATGGTTTTACCCATACTTAAAATTGGTCTTCTGCTTTTAACCCATCCAAGCGCGCACACATACATTCATTCACTCCCCCATCTTTAATTCCTACCAGGACCAGGAATTGAACCTGCAACCTTTCAATTCCATGTCCAACTCCCTAACCATTATGCCACAACGGCCAACAAAAAAATGCTGTTTTCTGTGCAAAAGCACATAATCTTTATATGCGGAAAGAACTTGCACTAACAATCCAACTGACACTTTCAAAATGACACCATTGTTACTGTTATTGTATTGTTACTGTTTGTATAACTGTGTTTACAAGTGCTGAGGTATCCTCTGAAGGTGAAATTCAGACACAGTGTTAAAAATAAAGGCTCATGTCGGCACAGATAGACTAATAGTATCATGTATGTCATGTAGCGCCATTGTGCTTTGGGCATTATGAATTCGAGTCCCGTCTTAATGTCTTAATGACCTTTCCAAATCCCATCTCTCTTTCTCTCTCTCTCTCTCTCTCTCTCTCTCTCTCTCTCTCTCTCTCTTTTAAACCCAACTACTGTACTATCATTATAGGCAAGAAAGAAAGAAATAAAGATTTTTTTTTATTTCACCAATGTAGAAACATAAATGGTTCTTCTACAACAGCATTGCAACAACAAGAATAAAGGAATAAACAAATGAACATTCATTGTATACTACATTGTATACATACTACAATGAATCAACAAACAAACAAATGAATGAACGGACCAACAAAAACGAATGCTTGAACAAATGAACTAACGTAAAAGAAAAACCTTTTGGAATCATTTTTTTTTTTAATATAGTAATGTAGTGTATCATACGGTAATGGTTTCTGATGTGCTTTAAATGGTCGACCTATCACAGCCGACCAGACAATCCGAATCAGAATTAGACTTTCAGAATGGAAGGTTTTAAAGAGACAGGAGTTTTGAACAAACCACTTCAGACTATGAGAAATATTATGACAAAAAGTATACCTATTGTAGGAGAACTCCAAAACAAAATTAGCAACCTTTAAAATCCACATGATATTAGTGATGCACTGAAGTAAATGTAACACTCTTTCAGTCGATTCCATTGGTGATACATTTCTGTAGATCATTCTTTATCTATGAGCATCCATGTGCACTTGATCTGTGCTACCTAATGGATGGATGAAGCTACATCAATCGATCTGTCATGTCATATAAAGAGTGCAAAAACAGCATTTATACTTCATACAGTATTTATACTGGGATATTTCACAGTAAATTAATCCAAATGTAAATGTTGAAACTTGGTTTCAAATTGAAAGTACAAAAAGAGCTCCAAATGTTAAACAAACAGCATAGACTC
>CAIGQW010056847.1:2527026-2572339 GCA_903798125.1 Danio choprae | reverse complement strand
ATGCCAACTAGCTCAGCCGGGACTCAAACCAGCGACCTTCTTGCTGTGAGGCGACAGTGCTAACCACTGTGCCACCGTGCCAGAAACCAGCATTCTTCAAAATATCTCTTTTTTGTTTGTTCAACAGAAGAAAGAATCTCATAAAAGTTTAAAATCACAAAAGTGACAGTAAATGCTGATGTAGTTTTATCCATGATGTGTGTGCGAAATAGACACTGAACGGTCAAAATCGTTTTGGTTAATAAATCAGCTCTCTCAGCTAAAAGCTTTTGTTTTAGCTGTAGCCAAATTTAAATGCATCCCTGCACAACAAGGCACTTCAGGGCCAAAACTGCCCTTGTAATAAAAGTATCATGCAAAGTGTCAGGCACTCTTTTTGTCATGCTTTAAAACAGCGTACTTATTTTGACGTGTTGACTAACTAAAGCACACGCAAAGTACTTGATTACAATTTTAACTGTCTCTCTCTGGACTACAAGCGAGCTTTGCAAGTGAACTAAACAAGCACTTGAGATTGCCACTTCTGCGCGCTTATAAGAACCCGTGGTAATTTAATGCGACTGACCCCCGCAGGATGTTCATAAATATTCACGACAGAAAATAAAGAGGCCCATGTAAACAAAAAGTTGTCAGTCCTCGTTTGGCCGATATATCAGCTGTTTTGAGCAGAGGAGGCACTAGGGACTAGGAGTAAATTACTGGGCCGGAAATTGAGTTATTGGGAATCACCCTGTCAACAGGGGTGTTAGCGAGGCGTGCAGTTGCCTTGGATTCCCAGGGCCCAGTTAAGTGGTTGCTGTGTGTGTGAACCCATGGGCCGACCGGTGTCAGCAGGACCACATCTCCTCGTGCAGGGCCAAATAATAGCGCTTGTTTTCTAGATGCTGTGTTTTGTTGGCTCACTTGCAGACAGATCTTCTTGTTCCCAGTGGGGGTTTTACCATTAAACGGACGACCTTGAGACTCACCTGAAGCCTCCGCCGTCCTCTTGGCTCTAGCCAAATGAGAAAAGAGACTAGTGTCATTTTTTTGGAGTGAAACATTTCGTTGACCTTGTTTGAGTTAAACTTGATGAGTTTCTTGAACTCCTGCTCCTTCAATTTTAGAGTCGTCTTGATGAGTTTCCTTTTTCGTCTTTGTCTGTGTTTAATGTTTGCGCTTCCTGATCCACGAGCTAAGATTCCCGTGCTCTCTGGAGACCTGCGAGCAATGGAGAGAGTTGAATTTTAAAGGCAACTTTAGCTAGGCTGATCTCACCTTTTCACCTTGCTGTCAACTGGCATGCTAATTGGAGGAGTGGAGCTAGTCATTGCTGACCCCTTGAAAGCAGAAAAAATCTATATATAAATAAATTAATAAACAACCAGATGCAACATAATAAAGTGTCAAGTGATGAAGCACATATATGCCATGCATAAATGGGTACACTGTAAAAAGTCTTGGTCCCACTTTATATTAAGTGTCCTTAACTAATATGTACTTACACTGAAGTTAATCCTTTGTTACAATGTTCTTATTGTGTAAATACATGTTTTTATAGTGTACCTATGATTGATTGCATGTAATTACATTCATTCATTCATTCAATCATTTATTTTCCTTTGGCTTAGTCCCTTTATTCATCAGAGGTTGCCACAGCAGAATTAACCGCCAACTTGTCCAACATATGTTTTACACAGAGGATGCCCTTCCAGCTGCAACCCATCACTGGGAAACATCCATACACACTCATTCACACACATACACTATGGCCAATTTAGTTAATTAACTTCACCTATACTGCATGTCTTTGGACTGTGGGGGAAACCGGAGCACCTGGAGGAAATCCAGGTGAACACCGGGGAGAACATGCAAATTCCACACAGAAACGCCAACTGACCCAGCCGGGACTCAAACCAGTGACCTTCTTGACGTGAGGTGACAGTGCTAACCACTGAGCCACCATGTCGCCTGCATGTAAATATATCTTTAATTACATTGTGGTCCATCCCTTACACCTTAACCTACCCTTAAACCCATCCATACCACCAAATCTATCCCAAACCCTACCCATAATCGCACCAGAAGTGTTTTGTGAACACAGTAAGTACACTGAATTTATTTTTTGATGCAAGTGCATAGTAGTTAAGGCCACTTAATATAAAGTGGAACAAATTTTTTAGTTGAGTCAATGAACTTTTCTAGTAATCTCAACTCAACCAGTTTAGTCAAACTGACTAAAATATTTACTTCATAAAAATAAAAATATTTAGTTAAAAGCTGATAAAATTATTAAAATGAGTGAACGTAACATAACAAACATTTGTTGTTATGACTTTTTGTCATATCGTTTTTTTCAACATAGGCTCATTCTGAAAACATGTCCTATATACATTTCTGGAGATCGCGAATTATGCAGCTAGAAGTACATATGGCTGCATTTCATCTTTAAAGCGAACGCTATGGGGCGGTATAACGCCTTTCCTTTTCGCACTAGCAGCTGACCGATTACCTCCATATGGACGGCTTTCCCGCTGTTACCAGTTTGTCCAGTGGCTTGGACAATCTCAAAAAGCGTACACATCGGCCTTTGGTGCATTCTCAAAAACAAAAACTGCAAAAAAAAAAAAAAAACCTTCTGGGACGTATTTGGCGCTCTCTTAAGAAATGTATATAGGGCTACGTTTTCATAATGAGCCAGGGTTGCATTTTTTTGTGAGTGTGTCATTATTTACTCAACTTGCATTTTATGTCATTTGTGCAATTGGTTCATTTAAGATGAGTAGCAAGATTGAATATGAGTTCAGATGCAGAAGCCTCAAAATGCCACCTGAAATGTTCTTAACTGAGCATGTTTTTAGCCTCCTGTATTTATGTACAGTTAATTTATTTTAAAGGCAATGAAAACAACCAATTCATAACCATAAAAGTGAAATAACTGATCATAAACACAGGAGCCTGAAAAACATGCTCATTTTAGATAGCATTTATAGGCTTTTGCATCTGAACTCTTCATACATAGAAGTGTGTAATTATTTGAAGCTTGGCTTGAATTAGATGAAGTATTTTTGTTGTATTTATTATAGTAGTTTTGTTAATATAGTTGATGATTTAAGGCCCAAATTTTCTGCTGCCTGAATTCTTTAAATACTGTATGTACTTCAACACTGTACGTTCAGAAAATATAACATCAATGAAATAAAAGGCTAGTGTATTTATTGGTAGCACACTTTTATATGTTCCATTACAAAGTGCATTTCAAAATATTTCAAACCACATGGGATGCAAAAGTAGATTATAATACAGGGCCTCTATACAGTCAGTGGCGGCTTCAGGATTTAAACAAAATAATAACAATTATTGGGGTTCTAAGAGGGGGCTTAACCCTTCAGTGCTATATAATTATGTAAATAATCTATCTACTGTAAATAACATGAAAATTCACTCACCTTGTGGGTGATTTTTTTTAATAAACAGCTGTATTAAGGTTTTCATATGTCACTGTTATTTAACTTCTGATGCCAATGACCAAATAAGCACTGTCACCCCACAGCAAGAAGGTCGCTGGTTCGAGTCCCAGCTGGGCAGTTATCATTTCTGTGTGGAGTTTGCATGTTCTCCCCGTGTTGGTGTGGGTTTCCTCCGGGTGTTCTGGTTTCCCCCACTGTCCAAAGACATGTTATATAGGTGAATTGGGTAAACTAAATTGGCCGTAGTGTATGAGTGTGTGAATGTGAGAGTGTATGGGTGTTTCCCAGTACTGGGTTGAGCTGTTCATAATCATGGACACTAATTGGCTCTTTATAAGCACATCTAGCCGACTTCTTCCCAATAATGTTGCTTATTTTTTATTAGTTTATTTTTTGTCTTTATGATAAGGGGGGGGGGGGGTGATGGGGGGGTCTGTAGGATCAGGAAAAGTTCACGAGCAAAGAATCTTTTTTGCCGTTTTTTTTACATTTATTTAAATATTTACAGTGAAAAAAAGGTATTATAATTATATTATAATAAACATACATAATTAAAAAAAACATTATTATGGTATGTGTGTCTCATGTTATCATAAACAATAATAGAGCCGTTGATTATACAACCCTTCATCAGCTAGTAATTCTCTTTCCAGTATGTCTTAATCATGTCACAGTCCCAGAACACATGGATCACAGTACCAGTATTTTATTTGCACATAAAACAACATTGATAAACATTAGGGAATATCTTATTGAGGGGAACTGGTGTTAAATAAGCACTGTAACTAGACTATCCTTTGCTGAACAGTAGTCAAACTGGATGAATTGGACAAAAGCGACGGATTGAAATGCCAAATTTAAACAGAAACATTTATCTACTCAACCTAAATGCATATTAATACCAGGTATAAACAGGGCCGGTATGTCCATAGAAGCAAACTAGGTGGCCATCTAGGGCGGCAGAATAGTCAGGGCGGCATCCGCAACATCAGCCTGCCTCGCTCTTCACTTTCGTTCCCCCGCTCTTCAATTTCATCCGCGACACCCTACCCCCCACATCCCATTTTGGGAAAAAACTTGGGTATGTGTTGTAGGGGAACCAACAGTTTTAACTAGTCTGTCAGATGAAGAAGAGCCGGAATACGAATACCGGAAGAGCCGGAATACGTTCGAATACGAACGTAACTGAAACTGCAATTCATTGAAATTCCACTAGTCCTGGCTCCATAATAGAGCAAATTTCTATTGACCCCACTGTTAAAAGAGCCAACTTTACAGTACAAAGAAAGATTTTGGTTCAAATAGCTAATATTACCCTTCATGACAACTGTGAGGGGGTGAATTTTTTAATAACTCTGCATAATTAAGGGCGTGGCCCCTGGTCGCCGTCACTTCACCTCAGCTGATTTCGCTTAACTCTGCATATACATCATATTTTTGTTTTGTTTTATGTAGCTTTACACAGTCAATTGCCTTTTGGAATTATTTCCTACATTTATCAGATGATATGGCATGCTGTGTGCACTTAATTGTGCTCAAACCATTCAAGTTGCCTCCATTTCCCAGGTGAGTGAAATTATATACTTATATATCATATCTATAAATGTATTTGTTTTATTTAAGATAAATTATGATTTATAATTTTCTTTAGACCTGTAATGCACTCCAGAATCTGACAGATTGATTAGCTGAAACGTTGTCGTATAGTGTTATGCCTTGCATTTACTAACACAGACTACATTTGAAGTATTTGGAAGTAATTTGCGTTTTCCTCCTGTAGAAAATCATCATAAAAACAATGTTTAGTGGCTCAAAGTATTACAACAGTGTTTTTAAAAGACTAAACAGTTTATTGATATAGTATACAACCAAGCACATGTGGTCAGAACACAAATGAGTCGCAGGTAGTGAAGTATTAAGCGTATTAAGTATTCTCCCAAAGAAAAGCCCGTCTAAGCAAAATGCTAGCGAGCGTCTGCAGCTCCGCTCATTCTCCGCCTTTTTGCCCTTATTTGGTTACCCCCGGTTGGAGCTATGAGAAGCAAACAAAATGGCATCAGTTGGCCACGCCCACTTGTAGCTTCTTTTTCAGAAGCGCTCTTCAGAAACCTATGCCTGACATCCATATATTTTACAGTCTATGGTTAAAACAAAGATAGACTTAACATTTCCATGTGCATGTGTGTGTGCGTAATTCCAAACAATATCTTCCAATGATTACTTGGCTTCTGCTTGATGAATCTGCAAATCATCCCCAAGATGTGCAAACTGTCCAGACCGGTACAGTCCAGTTAGGGTCATATTTTTCTTGGGATTGTTCCTGGTGCATTGTTGATCAATCAACCTCGCCCTGATATTTCTAGGTATTTTATCTGACTTATGTGTCTAATGGATACCTATAATAATGTTATTTTTATTCAACTCTTTCTTTCCCCAATAAACTGAATTACTCTACTCTAAAGGAGGGCATGCTCTTGTCTTGTGAAGAAGTAAGATAGCAGTGGGGGAACTATAACACTTAATTAACAGTTAATTTAGTCACTTCTAAATACAAAAATCTGTCAAAAATCAGTACAAAAATAAAAAAAAAGTTTTATCCCGAGAATGTTTCCAAGCCTCTTACAGTGTATTCCTGTAGCCGGGGAATTCAATTTTCCTTTGACTGTGTGTCTTCGTTGTTTACAAGCCGCATGTCTATGCAATGGTCGACTTGTCCTCGGTACCCCCATGTTGACAGCCAACCAGAATCAATAATAATGCTTTTTTGAGGCCTCTGATTGGCTGACTTGACTTTACAGTTATGAGTATATCGCCACCTGTTACTTTGGCATGCTCTTTAAAGGACTTTTTCCTTTCTTTTTTTTGCATTTTCATGTGAACGTAGATTTTTTAAAACCATGAACATTTAGTTAAACCAAGGATGCTTACACTCTGTAAACTTTTGTAAACTACAAAAAGTCTACGTGTGGACATTGCCTCAGATTTGATAGGAAATGACACCTTAGAGATGAACACAAATCAGCTTTCAGTCCACAGCAGCAAACGAAACCGCAGTTTAGTGTGTAGGGCTTTTATCCCTACAGGGCATTTATGTAAGAGTAAGCTTCAAACTGCACCTATACATAGCCTCAGTTCTTTTTTGTACTAAAAATAAATCACCTCCGCAAAAGAAAAAAAAGAAAGAAATCAGAAAACTACCTGAAAAAAAGTGCTTACACCTGAATTTGGACTAGGCCCAGCTCACTTCGCCCGTCCCCCCCCCACCAACAAACCCTCCGTCTCGGTGGAATCAACACTGGTTGCCTTTCAATGGGTTTGCAGCCAGCAGTGTATGCCAAGAGTACATATTAGATGTGTGTTCACGGAAGCATGACATAAGAAATTGTTTGTCTTGAAACCCCAGCGGGAAGGAGCCTGGTCTGCTCAACACGTCCACATCAGTGCATGAACTTCTGAGGGCCGCTTTCCCAGACGCAGATTAATCTTAGTCCTGGATTAAATTGCACTGTCAATAGTGTTTCTACAATGAATTTGCTGTTTGCTCTGGTACTCGGTTTAATCTGTTTTCACGAAACTGACCTATGTGTGTTTTGGCCATTTTTTTTCTGATTTTGTCTCTCTGAGGGAAATTAAATGAGAGATTTATGGTCGACGCTTGTATCAAAGCATAACCGTTTGTGTACTTCCAAACATGAGCGATGGAGAGTTGCGATCATGTTTGGAATTTGATATGCTGTCAGCACTTGAAGTCCTGTTATACACAGACTCAGCCTGAACACAACATCTGTGTTGGGCAGAATGGCAAAAATACAGTAGGAGGCACAGAGACATGATTGCTTTATTGATGCATTTAAATATAGTTGTTCTTCATTCAATATACTGTACCAGCCTGATCTCATGAGGAAACATAACTGTATTATGTATTGTCAGAAAAGTGTCTAATTTGTATGAATTCATACAATTTTATTTGTACAGAAACATTTCTAAAGGAGGCGTGCCCCCAAACCTCACCCCTAACCCTACCCCTCATTGGGGGATGAGCAAATCATATTAAAATGCATAAATTAGATCTCACACATTGATACAAATTAGTCACAAAATCAAAAAGTTGTGAATTGTCTTGGGGTTGGGTTGGAATTATCTATCTGTCTGTCTGTCTGCCTGTCATCCTATTTTTCTCTCCATCCATCCATCCATCCATCTGTTAATTTATCTGTCCATCCATCTGTCTGTCCGTCCTTCTATCATCCTTTTTTTCTTTCCACCCATCCACCCATCTGTCTGTCTGCTTGTCTGTCTGTCCTTCTATCATCCTATTTTTTATCCATCCATCCATCCATCCATCCATCCATCCATCCATCCATCCATCCATTAATTCAGCCAGCCATCCGTCTGTCTGCTTTCCTGTCTGTCTGCCCTTCTGTCGTCCTATTCCATCCGTCCGTCCGTCTGTCTGTTTGTCTGTCCTTCTATTATTCTGTAATTGTCTTATCTTCTGTGTTATTCTGTTGTTAATACTTTTAATGTATCATTCTTTCATTCTGTGGATCATTCCACTGTTTTTGTCTTTGTCTATTGTTCGCTTTCAATCTGTCATTCACTCTATTTATTCCTTTTTTTCATTTTTCATGTTGCCTTTTATTTTTATCATTCTATCTTTTATCTTGTATTCTCATTTGTTCTGCCTGTCATTATATCATTTCATATATATATATATATATATATATATATATCATTGTTTCATTCTTGTTCTTTCTTTCTATCACTTTTTTCTTTGTATCTTTCATTATATTTACTTCAGTTAATCCCTTTCTTTCATTCTCTTACATTATATATTGTATTTATCTCATTCTTTTTATTTGCCATTCTCTCATTCTATTTCATTTCATTTGTTTGGTGCATTATAGTATCATTCTTTTGTTGTATATTTTATCTTACTTATATATCAGTTGATCTTTTTTTCATTTATCTATTGTTCTACTAGAAAGACTAGGGAGATCAATTTGATATTGAATTACATTTATTTGACAAAAGTATTATCTAACAAAGTATCATTTAATAAAACATAGAATTTCTTTGGCAGAGACCCTGTCCGTAGGTTGAATCGGATGATTGTAGATCCAGCTATAATTGCAGAGAACGAAGGCAGGGGCGGAGCTGTGAAAGTCTGTGTCTGCAAACAAGTGAATGAATGAATGAATGAATGAATGAATGAATGAATGAATGAATGGCTTACATCTTCTTTGTGTCCTGAGACTACTGGTTGGAACTGATTGTAATGAGTGAGGTGACATTAGGTCTTCCTAGTAGAACTAGCGCTAAAGCTACATTTTTATTTTATTCGGTTTTAAATTCTCTTACTGTCACACCCCCTGCACGTTCTATCAGCCCAGATCACCAGTCACACTCTCCAGCCAATACACAACGCACTCAATCACCCGTTTACTAATCATACACACCTGTTCACTCATCACCTTCACCTGTTCCAGTCATCAACACCACACTATAAAGACTCACCCACTCCGTTCACTCATTGTCAGGTATCGTCTTCACACGATCGCATCACTCTCCGTCTTCTCATCCCGATCTTCTGCCAAGACCATCTGCTACTCGCTACACCCAGAGACTAACCCCTGTTACCGGCTTGCTCTGCTCAAGGGAAGTAATTCTACTGACTCAGTTGATTCTACATTGAACTGTTGCTAGCACCTCGGTGCGAAGATTATTGTGTTTAATAAACACTGTGTGAACTGAACTCTTGCCTCTACCTTCTGTGATCCGTGACAGGATACCTGACCGTATAAAAGATTCCCGGAACATGGACGGTCTCGCTAATACTTCCGGGATCGCCGCTGACTCATACCCGGAAGCAGCGGCGTTGAGCCAGCAGCCCGTGAATCCTCCAGCAAATCCGCTCGTGATGTCGAGCTCAGCTCTCTCCCGTCCCGCCAGTTATGCTGGCGATCCTCAAACCTGTGCTGGATTCATACTGCAATGCTCGCTATATATTGAGACCAACTCCGCATCCTTCCCCAATGAAATCTCCAAGATCGCCTTCGTAATCTCTCTCCTCACTGGCCGAGCACTGTAGCATCGACCTGCTGCCCAATGCCAAGCTACCGCACGGTCGTATCTACCCTCTCTCCCGTCCTGAACACGAGGCGATGGAGAGCTACATCAACGAAGCCATCAACCAGGGTTTCATCCGACCATCTAAGTCTCCTGCCGCATCGAGCTTCTTTTTGTGACCAAGAAGGACGGAGGACTCAGGCCCTGTATCGATTACCGGGTGTTGAACGAGGCTACGGTAAAGTTTGCTTACCCTTTACCACTCGTACCCGCAGCTCTTGAGGAACTTCGGGAGGCGCGAGTGTTTAGTAAGCTGGATCTCCGCAGCGCGTACAACCTGATCCGTATTCGAGAAGGAGATGAGTGGAAGACCGCCTTCATAACCCCTACTGGCCACTATGAATACTTGGTAATGCCCTATGGGTTAGCAAACAGTCCATCGGTTTTCCAAAACTATATGAACGAAATCTTCAGAGACCTCCTCCACAAATGTGTAATTGTATACATAGACGACATCCTCATCTATTCCCGTAATCTAGAAGACCACCGTAACCAAGTCAGCCAAGTATTGCAACGTCTCCGTGAACACAAACTCTACCTGAAAGCCGGAAAATGTGAGTTCCACCGATCCACCATCTCCTTTCTCGGCTACGTGATCTCCGCTGCGGGGGTCCAGATGGAGAACGCCAAGGTGGACGCCGTAAACAACTGGAAGGTACCCCAAACCGTCAAGGAGCTCCAGCGTTTTCTAGGATTTGCCAACTTCTATCGACGCTTCATAAAAAATTACAGTACCATATCCTCACCCTTGTCATCACTCCTCAAGGGGGGTCGGAGAACCATCGTCTGGAGCTCCGAGGCGGATCGCGCCTTCCGACTCCTCAAGAGCAAATTTACCACAGCACCCATCCTCAGACACCCTGATCCTACGTTACCCTTCGTAGTCGAAGTCGATGCGGCAGACGTAGGAGTGGGGGCCGTACTCTCCCAGTGGTCCAACGAACCCAAAGCTCTCCATCCGTGTGCGTACTATTCCCGCAAACTCACTCCTGCTGAACAGAACTACGGCATAGGGGACCGTGAGTTACTAGCCATTAAGCTGGCCCTCGAGGAATGGCGACACTGGCTGGAAGGAGCAAAATTTCCTTTCACCGTGATCACGGATCATAAAAATCTCCAGTATCTACGAAATGCCCAACGCCTGAACGCCCGCCAAGCTCGGTGGTCACTATTCTTCGCCAGATTTAATTTCTCCATCACATACCAGCCGGGGAGTAAAAACTGTAAAGCGGACACCCTTTCCTGCCTTTACTCACCAGATCCCGTTCCAGATGCTCCCGAACCCATACTACCACCCTCCATCTCCGTCGCTCCCATACTGTGGAAGATTGACGAAGAAATCCGAGCCGCTACTCTCGAGGAGCCAGCCCCTCCGGGTCTACCACCAGGTTCAACTTACGTCCCGTCCAGTCACCGTCTCATTCTCCTCGAAAGTACACACACCTCCCTCGGTTCAGGACATCCGGGCAGCAGGCGAACCCTCTCGCTCCTACGTGGGAAATACTGGTGGCCTGGTATGGCCAAGGACGTCGCCCAGTATGTCCGGGGGTGTTCGGTCTGCGCCGTAACCACTACTCCTCACCGTCTGCCTGAAGGCAAACTCCAGCCATTGCCTATTCCCCGCCGACCCTGGACCCACATTGGTATCGACTTCGCTACAGACTTGCCTCCATCACGGGGTCACACCACCATATTGGTGGTCGTCGACAGATTCTCCAAGCAGTGCAAGCTCATCCCGCTCAAAGCTCTACCCACCGCCTTAGAAACCGCTGAGGCATTATTTCATCACGTCTTCCGCAACTATGGTCTCCCCGAGAATATCGTATCCGACCGAGGACCTCAGTTTATTTCCAGGGTCTGGCGGGCCTTCTTCCAGTTGCTAGGTACATCCATCAGTCTTTCGTCCGGCTACCATCCACAGACTAACGGGCAGACCGAACGCAAGATTCAAGAAATCTCTCGCTACCTCCGGACCTACTGTGCCCATCACCAGAACACCTGGAGCCAGTACTTACCGTGGGCAGAATATGCCCAGAATTCCCTTCGCCAAGCCTCCACGGGACTAACCCCCTTTCAGTGTGTTCTAGGGTACCAACCTTCACTGTTTCCGTGGACCGGCGAAGTCTCGGATGTGCCCGCGGTAAACCACTGGTTCCAGGAGAGCGAGAGGGTATGGGACTCAGCTCACGTCCACCTCCAACGGGCAGTACGGAGACATACAGATGCTGCTAACCGCCGCAGGTTACCCAACCCAGTGTACCAACCCGGGGACAAAGTGTGGTTATCAACCCAGAACATCCGTCTCCGACTGCCCTGTAGAAAGCTGAGTCCCCGCTACATAGGGCCGTACACCATCCACTCACAGATAAACCCTGTCACCTACCGCCTCAACCTGCCACCTCACTCCCGTATTCCTTCGGCCTTCCATGTTTCACTCCTTAAACCCTTCACTGACCCTGTCTCTCCTCCTTCCACAGACCCAGAGCTGCCTCCCCCTCCAGCACAACCCGAAGTCGTGGGTGAAAACATCTACCAGGTCAAGGAAATCCTCGACTCCCGGCGGCGGGACGGCCGAATCCAATACTTAGTCGACTGGGAAGGATTCGGCCCCGAGGAGCGGTCATGGACACCCCGGGAAGACATCTTAGATCCCTCTCTCCTCGAAACATTCCACCAGCAACATCCCAACCGTCCAGCTCCTCGAGGTCGTGGTCGTCCACGTCGCCGGTCCAGGGTGCCAGGAGTCACCCGTGGAGGGGGGGGTACTGTCACACCCCCTGCACGTTCTATCAGCCCAGATCACCAGTCACACTCTCCAGCCAATACACAACGCACTCAATCACCCGTTTACTAATCATACACACCTGTGCACTCATCACCTTCACCTGTTCCAGTCATCAACACCACACTATAAAGACTCACCCACTCCGTTCACTCATTGTCAGGTATCGTCTTCACACGATTGCATCACTCTCCGTCTTCTCATCCCGATCTTCTGCCAAGACCATCTGCTACTCGCTACACCCAGAGACTAACCCCTGTTACCGGCTTGCTCTGCTCAAGGGAAGTAATTCTACTGACTCAGTTGATTCTACATTGAACTGTTGCTAGCACCTCGGTGCGAAGATTATTGTGTTTAATAAACACTCTGTGAACTGAACTCTTGCCTCTACCTTCTGTGATCCGTGACACTTACTCAATCTATTGTTTTTTTTTGTATTTTGTATTATATTTTAATTAATTATTTAATTATATCTTACATTTTATTCACCATTCTAACAATTTTTATTCTCTTTAATTTCTCTACTATTCTGCTGATGGTTCTATGCTTCTTCATAGCCACTGGGTTGCTTGGTTTGGGACTTGTGGAACTTTCAGCAGTGAAAATGAAACCACACTGTCGTGATCATGACCTAATTATCTCGTGATCTAGACATAACTCGTTTTCTTGTGATCTCGATTTAACAAAAAGTTGTTTTCTCATGATAACGACTTCATTTTCGGTTTAATTAACTTTTTGTTATGTCGAGATCACAAGAAAACAACTTCTTGTTTTGTCGAGATCATGAGAAAACGAGTTGTTATGTCGAGATCACGAGATAATGAAGTCATGATCATGACATAACAAGAGAGAAAAAATATTTTAATGCATGGCCTCTTAGGACTTCCGTAGAAAACTGACACAGTTTCAATTTCAGTTTACTAGAACTTCTATGTTAAGCAGATTTGACACAATCTACATCGTAAATAAGCGATATAGAAATAAAGATGAATTGAATTAAATTAAATAGCCTTTCAGTTTGTCTGCTGTTCTTTCGTCCAGTTTGTCATTTTGCTTTATTAGTCTTACATTTCGACATTTATTTTGTCTATTCTACTTTCTGCAATTCTATATTTTTTCATTTTGCCATTATTTCATTCTTTCTTCTTTATATTGTTCTATCTGATGCTTTCTTATTCTGTCTTTTATGTATCTTTTTTGTAATACTTTAATTTTATCTTTCCTTTTATCCATTGTTCTTACATTATTTACACTTTAACCCTTTGGAATGCAATTGAAAATAAAACTTAACATCTGGATGATTACCTGCATGATTACATGTGTTCAAGGTGTAAAAAACTATTTACAATATATACTACTTGACAAAAGTCTTGTCGCCTCTCCAAGTTTTAGGAGCAACACATTATAACTTGACTTCTAGTTGATCATTTGGTATCAGAATTGGCTAATATGAAAGGCAAAGGCCTCTAGATTACGATTATTTTACCAAAAAAAAATATGGTCATGCCTTGATTTTTCTATAATTTAATTAGGACAGTAAGGTCTGACTTTGCTTAGACAAAAGTCTTGTCACTTAACAGAAATAATGTACAGTATAGTACAATAGTATATAAGGGACTTTGATGTGGAGGCTGAAGTAAGAAAGTAGTAAGAATGAGCGCTGTCCTGCTAAAGAATTAGCCCTCTCCTGTGGTTTGTAATGTAATGGGCAGCACAAATGTCTTGATACCTCAGGCTGTTGATGTTGCCATCTACTCTGCAGATCTCTCGCACACCCCCATACTGAATGTAACCCCAAACCATGATTTTTCCTTCACCTGATTTCTTTGAGAATCTTGGGTCCATGTGGGTTCCAATGGGTCTTCTGCAGTATTTGATGGGGATGCAGTGATGATTGAGATGCAGTTCAACAAAATCTACCTTCTGCCACTTTTCAATTTCAGTTTCGATGACAAGACTTTTATTGGGTAGTGTACAGGCTTTTCTATATGTTTTTTAATCATTTTAGCTGCATTGATTTTTAGATTATTTTGTAAAAAAAAACTTCAGAAACAGAACAATGTAAATACCAGAGTCTTGTGATACGATAAACTACATCTTATTTCATTCTTTTCATCTCGGCCATTATTATATAGCATTGGGCATTTGCACAACAATATGTCAGTAATTACATATTCAGGCTTGTATTTTAAAGATGGAGCTCTAAAATAACAGAGTAATTATAATATGTTTGATTTATTTCTTGAACATACAGTGTTAGACAAAATAACCAAAATCAAAAGCGAGAGCATATCAGTAATAGTAGTCCAGAAAAACAAGCCCACATTGTTTGATTCTGTAATATGGCATCAGTATTGTTATTAGATGCCATTCAGAGATGCACCCGCCATTAGCAGTAATCGAATCTATTATGCTGTAATTGTTCTCTATGCTTTGCTAATTGCAGTATTTCTGGACTTGTGTAGAAACGCATCCACTTCCTGGATTCCTTAATAACACTGATTGGTTTCCCTGCTGTGCTGTGTTAATCAGATCAATCTGTTCATTCGCTTCAAACATCTGTGTGTATGTGTGTGTCAATCTATCTACAGTTAAGATGAAAATTATACAACAATTTATAACTTTTTTTGAAGGAATTTAAGTTGTGGCTATTTTTATTTGATTGAATAACTTCTTTTTAAAATAACTAAAGCACTTCAACAACCCTTTATTTTATTACAAACATAATGTTAAAATATTGTAAGAATATTGGAACAAAAAGATTACAGCTAAAATCTCGGTAGGTCACAGCCGTCAAAAATGAACTTACTTTGAATTACTCACTGTAACTGTGCAAAAGCAGAAACAGACACACACACTTCCAGGTTCAGAGGGGTGCGGTGGTGCAATAATAATGTATATACAGTATTCCAGAAAGCACAGAAACAACTGTGTGTATGATATTTTGCTCATATATGCGAGATACAGATCTGATTATGAAAAAAATAGTTTTTCATTATTTTTCTTTTTACCCACCTTCACACTCCTTCCCATTAGGTGGAGTAAGTACACCATATGCTGGTTTGCCAACCACCATTAAAAAATAAGAAGAATAAGGAGGTGTGACGTTTTTATTATCTATGCACAATAGGTATTTTCCAAATGGGATATATCGCCCTCCAAAGGGCTCTTCGATGTAAAAACAATCATGGCAGCCATATTGGACCAAGCTGAAGTGCTCAAAACTGCCCAATTCAAAGGCCAAGAAGGATGATGACACGGGCCATCATCCTTTGATCAGGGAAATTGTTTGGTGTCACATACTGCGTTCAATCCGAAAGGATTAGGTCAGAGGGATGAGCACTTCTGAATATAACCCAGTGAATGTAAGCTGTCAAGTTGTTGCTGACCAATCCGACTGTATAGTCTCAGCACATGAATCTTGAGCTTTGGTTTTACATCATATGCGATCTTCCCGTACAGTGTGAGTTGATACCTTGCTGAAATAACATGGAAATCACAAAGAAATCACTCACACACAGTGTATATCCGGTCTTTTCTAGAGTATTTTCTAGAGATTTTCATTCAGGTTTAGATCAGGACTCTGGACTGCCATTCCATTCCTTTAGTGTTTTCAGAAAAAAAGTTTTGCCCATTTGGCTGTGTGGTGGAGCACATTGTCCTGCATGAGAATTTTGCATTAAATAATGAGATTATTTCTGCTGATCAAGGTTTGCTAAGCTTTCAGTCCAAATTCTCTTGAACATTAAGACACACTCTTTATAGATACAGATATTTTTCAGATATACATGTGTTGCACATTGCTAAAAACAATATTAGGACACATATATTTCACTATAGAGTGAAAATTGGTTATTTTTGGGTTATTTAAAGAGAAAAAAAAAATCCGGTTAACATGGGTCATCAGTGTTCTGTTATATGCATGTATTGAAGCTCCCCTTTTTATGCAAACTCTTCCCTCTTTCCACACTGAACACTCCCACCTCAACACAGCAGGAAGCACCCTTTTTTCGAGCAGAGATAGGAGGGTTTCATGACCATTTAATTGATGATCTATTCCAGCTGCAGTATTCAACGGATTGATCACTGAGTTTCTCCACGTTATTCTGCCCTGCTTTTGTCTTTCATGGACGACCAGTGTTTTTTGGGCACTTGACTGAGTTAGTAAAATAATTAAGTTTCAATATTCTAGAAATTATAGATCTGACCTACATCTTTCAGAGCATTTCAGTCAGTTTAGAACAGTTCACCTCCTTGCAAAGTCAGTGGAAACTGAGAAGTATGGATGCTAGAAAACCCAGCGGGCACCTTGATGTCAAAACGACATCAAAAAACATGTCAAAAAATGCTAATCGATTTGATGTCAAAACCATGACATCCACTTGACATCCACACACTGATGCTTCTTTGACTACCAAGATAATGACACAAAAGTATGATCAAAAGTAATGTTTTATTCAATGTTAATCAGTATTGTTTTTCAAAGTTTTATATGCTTTATCTGTATCATTTCTTCATACTGTATTTTGTTTTTAGTTCTATCTTTTGTTCTTTTGTTGTATCTTTCGTTATTTTTGCTGTATCATCTATCCAGGCATCTATCAGTCTTTCTATCTACCTATCTATCTATCAATCATTCTGCCGTTCCAGCTCTCTGTTCATCTATCAGTCTCTCTCTCTCCTATTTCCATCCTTTAGAAATTACTTTTTTTTTTTTCATTTCCTACTGTCCCCTAAGCAGAAAAGAGCAAAACTAATAGCTTGTAAAATGCGAGCAGCAGACAGGAGTGATATCACATAGCTGTGTGTGCCATCATGTCATGTCATGAGGTGTCATAACATCCTTCCCATTTATTGAAGTTGAATTTCAGAAGGTTGAATACACAAATGCCATGGACTGGCTTGGAGGATGAGATTGAGATTGGTTGATCTCTGAAGCATTAGCTCTCCATCAGACTGTGCTGTTGGAGCAGGTGGTGGAGCTGTGTGGTGCTGCAGGTAAGGCTAAAAGCCTCCAAGCTGGAAAGGTCACAGCTTACACGGATGAAAACCGATTTAGGGCACTGACTTTGAGAAGGTCACAATGACATGAGACTACGGCTCGAAACATGAAAAGAGATGGATTGAACTCGGCATTCTTCAGGCCATGAGACCCCATGTACCTGCTGCATGTGGGGCTTGCAAAGCTCTGCTTGATTCTTCAAAAAAAGAAAAAAGAAAGAAAATTAACAAAGAACTAGACATTTCAAGAAAAAAATTAGGTTTATTATGACTGGGTTAAGAGGTTTGTGTGTCGTTATTATGCAAGTCATTCTAACGTTGTAGGTTCTAATTGGATATGTGTGGAAGGTAACTTAATTACTTGGTTGATTGATTGATTGATTGATAATTTGCAAGCAAAATTTCCAGCACAAACTGCAAGAAATCCCTTTATTTAAAAATAATCAGTTTAGTTTGAATGCATTTAGAATGATCCCTCATGATAATTGACAAATGCAACATTTACACGATTTTTTGGTTTATGTCAAGCATATTAAATTAGTTCAAAGATAGCAAAACAAATATTATAAAAATAATAATAGATTTTTTTTTTTTTTACCTCAAAACTGTTCAGATAGAATCAAATCGTATCATTTTAAATCCTAAATTGAAAGATTAATAGGAGCATGGACATTCATTTAATGTGTTGAGTAAATTTTTCTCCATCATTTGTCAGCATAACTTGTCATAACTTGACATCACTACTGGTTCGTCAGTAGAAAATGCAGTTAAACATTAAACCCTTCTGTAAACAGTTCTTAAGTGAGCTTTATTTTTATTAATTCATTTTATTCTTAGCATGACAGACATTTTAATAATCAGTTTGTATGTTAAAGGTTTTTTACTAAACCATACAGACACAATTAGATAGCTTTTATTATTGATTGTGTAGCAATTATGTAATTTATGGAAATACGCCTGATTTCTATGGACTGAATAAATGATTTCCTTCATCCACCTTGACAGTAAATAGAAAATGACTCTCATATTTGAGAAACGTTTAGCAAGTTTTGAGGAAAGTTCAGCATCATTTGTTGGCAGATGTAAGCTGATTTGATGTTACTTTTCACTGCATTCCAACATTTCTACTTGTGTTTCTCTTCCCTTTGTTCCCATTTTAAGTTTGTTTATATGGTAGCTCATTGGTTATTATGCTCACCTGTACCTTGTTTAGTTTCTCATTTAACTCATTTTGTATATAAGCGCTCAAATTTTTTTTTCCACACACGATAGATAGATAGATAGATAGATAGATAGATAGATAGATAGATAGATAGATAGATAGATAGATAGATAGATAGATAGGTAGATAGATAAAATAAATTTACTTCAAGCTAGATCATCTGCTGCTTCTCGTCGGTGCTGTATTACTTCATTATCTCACCAACAGCTCTGAGTTTTTGGTCATCACATCTCCTTATGCCAATTACAAATGTCTCTCCAACAGCATGATCCTGATTAACACGTACATGCAACAACTCAGAGAAAGCTGCACAGCTTTTTCACTTCCGCTGATCAGCACTTCTAAACTTGATTTATTTTGTGTACGGACACACATCCACCAATGTCATTTGTGTTGTAGACATAAGTCAGGGGTGAGCGTGAGGCGCAGTGTTGACGGGTCGTCTTTCCTCTGGGAAGGTGTCAGATAAGGACTGCAGAAGGTTGAATACTCCATTACCTGCAGTTCGGAGGCCGTTTCTTTCTTATCTGCATGCCTGTTCCACGGGGGAAGCATGCAAAGGGAGCTTAATGTCAAAGCATTTTTTTCCAACTCTAGCCTTGTGCCAAATAAAAGATGGTTATATTTGATGAACAGACTCAAAAGGCCAGTGTTTACCAGCTATATGACAGTCCGGTGACTAACATGACAGATATAAGCACTGAAAGTATTATGAAACTTAGTTAACTTAGACTTAAATTTTTCCCCCTTTGCTTAAATGAGTTTATGATGCTGTGTTTGAGGTTGTGGTGATGTGTTTACATTTGTGGTGTAGATGCAATAGCTTTAAATGAAAATTTAAGCTGCTGATACAAGAACAAATAAATCAAATTGAGGAAGAGGAATGTGAGTTTATAATATTTAGGAGTTGTAAACAAAATATATGGGCATTTGACGCCATCTGAGTGAGCAAAGTTTATTGGTGACAGAGATGTCCAAAACAGATTTATTGATGCTGTACTCAGTAAGATAAGAAATGTTGTTTATTAAAAGGTTGTCGTGTTATCTGGACACCTGTTGCTAGGCTGAATGAAGTGATGTTCTTGGGCTGTCTGATGCATATTGCACAAAAAAATATGAAGATTCAGTTGTAGGGCTTTACCACTTCGCTGAGAAATAGCATCAATATCAGGCTTGATATCTTAAGCAGCTAGAAATAGTATTTGTCGAAGCAAAGTTTAAATATTTTTGCAGATTACAAATGGAAAATGCTAAATATAGGTGTTTATTTTGATCATAGCTTAATTGCCATACTTTTCATTTGCTTGCTTCCTGCTCACTTATAAGCTGTGTCACTTATGTTCATTCATTTAATAGCTTTAAAGCATAGCACTGAGCACACATAATAATATTGCCATGGCACAGCATAGTGTGTATATTGAAAACAAGACAGGGCCTAAGATATAGCCTTGTAGTACTCCATAATTTATTTTTGTTAATGATTATAACTTTTTTTACTGTTTGTTTTAGGCTTTGAAATTCCCAACAATTATCATGAGGAACATAATGTAAAGTAATCATGTTTGTTGATCCATATTTTTTCTATTATACAATTATACAACAAGTATTTTATTGAGGGAACTAGGATAATGCTATAATGCTGGACTTTAAAAATACATTATCGCTCAATGCCAATTTGTATTACTCAAACAGAACAGAAGGAAGTGAAGTGTTAAAAATAAAGATTCCAAAAAAATGGTTTATGGATGTGAATGTGATGACATAGAAAAAACATTTTTGCTATATTTCAGTGAGTGGTTATTAAACATATTTCAAGAGTTCACACTTAGCTCATGATTGAATGTAAAAGCGAGTTTGGCATGCTGTCCCGGGAGAGAGCCCTGAGCTCATGATATCCTCGAGCCCGGGACTCCCTCCCGTTTGCGGGGCGAGAGGGGAGTTTGAGCTCAGGTAGGTCTCGAGAACTCCCCTGCTTGTTAATGGTAAATGTAATTATGAATACTTGTGGAGAGAAATGTAGCTGATTGATAGCTCGTCTATGGTGTCGATTTGGTTTTGGTCAATTTACTTATGTTGCATGTTTTTTGGCTTGTGAGAGGAAACCGGAGAACCCAGGGAAAACCCACGCAGACACGGGGAGAACATGTAAACTCCACACAGGAATGTTGCTTGGCCGGGTGAGATTTGAGCCTGTGACATTTGCTGTGAGGCGACGGTGCTAACCACCGGGCCACCGTGCCGCCCTGTCGAGGGAAAAGGGGAGGAGTAGGGGTGGAAGGGGGGATTCTTCGGGAAGAAGATGGCTAAGGATATACTTTGGTTATTTATAGCGATTTAGGAATCGTCTGATTGGTGGATTGTGCATTAGCTAAAGCGGGACCAGCTGCGGTGAATTATAAGCACTTGCTCCTCTCGAAATTAGTTTATGAATAAACTTCACTTATTTCACAATGTGAAGAACATATCAACGATAGCCTTTTCCATTCTAAAGAACCTTTTGTGCAACAGAAAGTTTCTATGGATGTTAAAAGTTCTTGATAGAACCAATGATACCAGTTAAGACCATTTATCAAGTTAGTCAGAATACCTGTTTTAGTTTATGTATGTATTTAGTGATGTATTTAAAAAGCAAACATGAAAAGAACAAAAATGTAGCAACAAAATCTGGCCAACACAATATTATTAAAAATAAAGACTCTTAAAGGGTATTTTAGCAGTGTTATCTTAGAAGAACCAAAAACTTTCAGTAATTGGTTTTTCAAATAACTCTTCAAAGAACTCAAACAATTCTTATTTTTCTCAGTGTGATGAATTGTAATCATCTAAAGAACTTTCTTAGACTTTGATATATTCTTAAAAGAAATAAAGTTGTTAGAAAGTTGTTGATTTAACTTAGACACAAATTCAAATTTTAAAATAGCGCTTTTTACAATGTAGATTGTCACTGTGGCCTTTCAGGAATCAGTCTCATGCACTCCATTCCTCCATGACCACCACAGCATCAGCTTGGGATACGGCCTGGTCCAGGATACCTTGGGATCATCTCTTCACAGGTCTTGGATCGCATCAATGGCACTGCATAGTCTGTAGGGGCCTCGGGATGAGTATGCCCAAGTAGAAATAGAAAATAAAGAAAATAATTAGCGTAGCTGCTGTTCATAGTGTATTTAAACGAGATGCAAAAATGGATTGTTATAGATGAAAATAGCAGTTATATAAACAAACATAGAAACAAACATGTAAAGCATATGAGAGTTTCTAACACAATGTCTGGTCCATTAAGACAGGAGAAGTGTGTTCTACAGGTGTTTGTCAAGCCAGCTCACCTGTGTGGAGCACACTCTTGCATCATACCGTTATGTGATGCATTGAGTGTATGCTTTACTATTAAAAGTAAAAAGTAACATCACATCAGCTTACATCTGCCAACAAATGATGCTAAACTTTCCTCAAAACTTGTTGAACGTTCCCCAAAAATCTGAGCCATTTTCTGTTTACTGTCATGGTGGGTGGAGGAAATCAGTTACCCTTATGTTCACACATGAGAATTAAGTTATTCTTTGTATACAAAGAAGTGAAAGACAACAAAAAAATCACAATGAGTGTGTTGAGTGGACAGTCAAGGTCAGAATAAGCAGAAAAGTGGTTCATATCAATAGTCAAAATATTATTATTATTACATATTTGAATATTCAAAATTATCCATTAAAATAACTAGAGCCTAGATATATCTGTATGTTTCTGATTCTGAAATATAGCAGCCTTTAGATTCTAATGTTAGCTCTTAAACAACTAGCATACAGTAGCTTTCTAGGTAAATGCCATTTTAATGCAACAGCCACAAAAGTTATTTAGTTTGACATTTTCCACATTTTTTTGTAGTTCTTCAAACGTGCTTGTATTTTCTGAGAGAAAAATAACAAAAATGTACATTTTAAAAAGTATATATTCAGCACTTCTTTCACAGAGGGAACACAAAGAGGTTTATGTGGTTTTATACCAGCATGCGATTGTCCTTTAAATGCACCACAGACATTTCACCAAGCTAACGTAATTTAGCTTTAACCTTTTTTCAATTCCTTGTTTCCTGTCTGCCCTTTAAGTGTAACTCTAGCTATGATAATGTGGGGAATGAAACGGTAAACGTACACGGCGTTAAACGCTCCCGAGGGAAGCGGCCAGTTGTTTATATGTTTTTTTCCTTGGCTTCTGGAATTGTGTTCAGCATTGTCACTGTAAATGGCCCCAGGCATCAGCCATTACTTACAGCTCATTTTTCATTAATAATCCAGAGATGCTGAATTATTCAGATGCCGTCGGCCACAGGTGAGGAGGACAGCATGGGGTGACATTGAGCAGACTGTCACTTCATGCGCTGGAGGATGTTGTGAGTAGCAAACTGCCGCTCTGCTTCAGGTGTTTTGGGCATGACTGGAATGGCAGGTGTTTTTCCCTTGGGGACCAATAAAGAAAGAAACATCATGTTATTATTAGTGCCACTTGCCAAGGCGAAAACCACAACTCATAGTCAAGAAGGTTGAGGAGTTTTTATTTTCAGTTCAATAATTCACTCTACTGAATCTGAGATGTGTCACAGATACAAGTTAATTAGTTTACCCACTTTTTATTCATACAAAGAAAGCCATCTGGGGTCAAAAATAGCAGCATCATTGTATTATTAACCATTGTTGCTACACTGTAAAAAAAAAAAAAAAAAAAAAAACAAGCATCTGAATGGGGAAGAAACGTGATTTAAGTAACTTTGAACAATGCATGGTTGTTGTTGGTGCCATTTCAGAAAATGCTGATCTACTGGGATTTTCACGCACAACCATCTCTAGGGTTTACAGAGAATAGTCTGAAAAAGAGAAAATATCCAGAGCGGCAGTTTTGTTAGCGCAAATGCCTTTTTGATGCCAGAGGTCAGAAGAGAATGGCCAGACTAGTTCGAGCTGATAGAAAGGCAACCAAATAGCCACTCGTTACAACTGAGGTATGCTGAAGAACATCTCTGAAAGCACAATCTGATTAACCTATTACAATTAAAGTAACAAAAACCTTTGTTGTCGTGATATTTTGCCATACTGTGTATAAGTTAACCTTATAAATAACTTAAATTCATGAATTGTGTTTGATCAAAATGGGCATGCATGGGAAAACAGTCACATTTACTTTAAACAGTTAATTTGATTTTTGGTTTTTATTACTATTTATGTAAATGTTATTTGGTATTTAATTGTGTTTAAGTGATATACAAATATTATCTTATCAAGAACATTTAAATCAACATGGTTTGAACCAACAAAAACAATTACAATATGTATATATTGTTTAGCTTATTTATCATTTATTTATTTATTCATTCATTCATTCATTCATTTTCTTTTTGGCTTAGTCCCTTTATTAAATGGGGGTCGCCACAGCGGAATGAACCGCCAACTTATCCAGCATATGTTTTAGACAGTGGATGCCCTTCCAGCAATTATTTTAATATTTTTGTTTTAAATAAACATTAGAGAAGACAGTTTACTTGCATTTACTTTAATGTGTAAATATAATAACCAGGTCACCTTTGCACTAATAGGCACTAACTCCATAATTACGCAACATGCAATTTCTTACATTTTCGTTTTATTTCATTATTTGCTTCTTAAATTGATCTGCACTGACCTAAGAAGAAAAAACTTCAGACTAAATCAAATTCTTTATTCATGTTAAATCCGGTTTTGCTACAGAAAAAAAAAATCAACTGATATGTACTGTACACACGGGAGCTTCAAGCCACTCATTCAAGTATTTGTAACGTCCTAATGGAGCGTATGGAGTGTTTTCTATCTTCCCCTCCTCAGACTCTGGCTCTTATCAGGGCTGTGGAGACTAAGTGGGCACTCGCCGACTGCTGATTTCAGTTGCACTCGCAGGTCGTTTCTCCAGGGAAAGCTTCAAAATCTTGCAACATTGCAGAAAGTTTTGAGGAGGCATAGAATACAGGCAGGACAGCTCTGCTTATGAGGGCCATCTTTAGGGCACGTTTACTCAACAATGTCTTCAACTACTGTAGAAATGGAAAAGTTTTATGTGTTCTGGAAACTGAAAAAAAGTTTCAAAGTCCATAGTTTTAAAACTAATGCAACTAAAGTTTTAGTGGAAACTAGACAAATGTGTTTTTATGTGAAATTGTCAGTGTGCAAAAAGTTATGCACGTGTGTTAGCTCTTAATTGACAACCAAAAAAAAAAAAAAAAAAACTAAACAAAAAAAACAATAATGCACTACAGGATTATATGTGCATAGTGTTTCTTTACAAAGTGTTGTACACATTGCTGACTACTGACCTGGCATGAATAATGCAGTATTTTAGTCGCTTTCATGATTCCATGTGATAATAAAAAGTGCATAATTTACAGAACAAAGTTATTTGAACTTGAATTAAGGTGAACTTTGACTGTCAGACTGTACATAACTAATAAGTGTTCTAATTAAGTGTTATTCTGTGTGTTTTTGCACAAGATTAGCAAAGGTAGATATAAATTAGTATGTCATTTTGTTAGATGTTGGGAATTGCAGAGGTATCTGTTATGCAGCAAATTATAGGGTCACCATTGTGGGGATCAATACCCATCCAGTAAAACATTAAGGGCCCAATCATACACCCGGCACAATAAGGTGCAAGGCGAGTATGGTGCATTTTGTTGATATTTATAGACCAGCGCAACTGTCATTTTCACGTTTTTCACCATTTTGTTTAAAAAGCAAATCTATTTGCACCACTTTGTTAACTCTTGGGTGTGCTGGTCTGAAAATGAGGTGCGTTAAGGTGCATTGTTGGGACGTTGCTATTTTGAGGCAACTGAAATAGACTGCGCCATCGCCCAACTAAAAGCTGGTCTAAAGTCCAGCGCAGAGTTTTGTAATTTAAAGAGCGTGTTAGTTATGCACCTATGCGGGTCCAAAACACATACAAATTGCTTAATAAACACAGGATGTACAGCAATGTGTTTGCTGGAAATTAGAACTGAATTTATAAATAGTTTTAAAGCAAATCTCTGACCTTAACAAACTAAATACGAAGTTAAATATGTAGGCTAATGGGTGTCTTCAGTGGAGCGAGTCTACCACTGTTTCCTTACTCCACCAAAGTAAAAGAGTAGTAAAGTCCTTAAAGGTGCAGTAGGTGATCTGCCAAAATGCTAACCGGTTAGCATAGTATCTTTGTAACACAGTCACTCCCCTGCCGCCCAAAGCCACGCCTACTGAAACACGAATGTGCACCTTAAAGATGACAGCAGACAACCCACTAAATCATGTCATTCACCAGTTAGAAATGTAGTTGGCCGGCGGTGTGCAGGAATTACACTTATTACTAAGCCATACTTACATGCTATTTCAGCCTGAATATTCAAAGTAGCATGGTAAACAATATAGGGTGCGCTTTACAGGTTGGCATTGTTCAAAAATGAACCAATGTGATGTGAATATAAAACAAACTTCACCTCAGTAAAGCAGGCTAGGCAGAATAGCACTATTTACTTATGTTTTGTTGTTAAACTAAATGAAAATCTACATTATCGATGTTGTAAGAGGTACCTTATGAAACTGAAAATAGTCACATCAATCGTTCGCCGTAAGATTTCAGTGGCTGTACAACACTTCTATGCATATAAACCATACATAACATAACATAAGCTTTGTGTGACTAAAACATAACATTTTAAACGTTTTAAAACATAACATTGCCTGTTTAAAAAAAATACTTCAGCCATGGTGTCATCCTTCCTTCAGTGTGCAAAAGAAGCTCCAATATTGATTCAGGATTTTAAAAAGTTTTGATTCAGCATTTGATTTTACTGCTGTGATCTTGTGTCTCGTGTGCACATGAACGGCGCTGCGTGAACGGCTACGCAGTTGTTCAAATCTACATTTGTTGAGAGACAGTTTGGGCTACTTATCAGAATTATGGAAAATGTTGGCATGACAATATTTAATAGGATGAACTTTTTTTTGTTTTATGCCTTACCCAGAATATAAAAATACATATAAATACAGTTAGATCATTTGTTATAATCAGTACTATTGGAATGTGAAGAGACTTTCAACCAGCACAACAAAAATGTTTCTGAAGACAATCACCTACTGCACCTTTAAAATAGCTAAAGTGAAGTCGGACATGCTATTGCGCAATGTGCTTTAGACTTTTCGCTTAGATGGTTAAAATAGAGCCCTGTTTATACTGTTATATATATTATATTATATTATATGTTATATATATAACTGTTTATACTACATGAACTTCATTCATGCAGGTGTATAAAATTAGTGAATGTGAATCAGGTCAGAATCATAGCACACATTGTTATTATTTAGGCAAACAGTTTATCCGTGCAATTTAATCCACTGAAAAACAAATGTTTCAATAATCTTTAATCAAATTTTGACAATTTGCTTGTGTGTTAGGTAGCAGTGCTTCTCTATTGACTTCAGCCACAATATTCTTGACCACGCCCCTCTTACCGTTAGTTTGTTACAAGTGAATGATGCACAAAATAAAGCCCTGCCCCCTACTTAATATTCTGTTTCAGTCAGAAGTACATCAACATACTGAAATATACATACTGAAGTCTTAGCAACTTCCAGTTCATGTAGACTTTAACATATTCATAACAGTTAGCCAATCCTATGTAAAGCAATCAAAGACATTCGCAAAATATGTTTAATTTGAAAGCCCTTGACCATTATGGCAATAACCAAACATGTCATCATCGCAGCAGGGAATCAGCACTTCGTGACAAGCTATATTGCGTTTGTCTGATGGATTCTTTTATTATTTTTTTTAAATCCTCTGGCCCGACAATGATTGGTTACTCTTTGACGTGGGGTCAGTCGCAGCCATAGTGCCCGCGGGACTCTCACTGTTTGGAAATGTGAGGTATGATTCCTTCGGCCGCCTGGCGAGCTCACTGGAGGGCCTCGTTCTCTCTGCTTTGGAGGACAAACCCTTTCTCATGGTTGGTTAGACTAATCACCGTGGGGACTGACTCCCCCTTCTTTTCACATCGCCCACGGGCAGGTATCAGAAATAGGCCCTGCCAGAAAAAGCAATGGAGAGAGAGAGAGAAAGGGATGAACGTTTGAGAAGGGATTGCAGTTTCCACGAATGGCTGAAAGAGATGCAGCGGTTACTAAGGCCCACCGCAGAAGCACCCCAGAGGCAGGAACCTCAACCAGTAAAATCCAGCTAATTGCCATTGTGCTAGATTCATTTGTATAGGCAGGTGAGGCTCACAGAAAACTTGTCAGTGTCGATTTCCCCCTAAGATCCAAAGGAAAGAAATTAGCATACAAAGCTGAAGGCTATTTTAAGGCCTATTCCTAAAAGCTGCACTATAATAAACTGTAACATTGTCACTGTTTTAACAAACCACTAGGTCCTCCACCATTAGTAAGCAAGAGGTTATAAATAATTTAAAATATGGCAACATTTAATATTTTTTAATCATTTTAATATTTGTATAAGTGCAGGTCAGAATAAGTAAGTTGTTTGCCCGAGTGATGTGATGGCCAAGTATGGTAACCCACACTCAGAGACTGTCCTGTGTATTTAACCCATCTGCGTTTGTGCACACATTAGGAGCAGAGAGTAGTGGATACACACTGATGGCAATCACCCAGAGCAGTGGGCGGCCATTTGCTGCAGCACCCGCAGAGCAATTGGGGGTTAGGTGTCTTTCTCAAGGGCACTTCAGTTGTGGGTTTTGAGGGTAGAACACATTCACTCCCCCAATCATACAAGTACCCCAATGTGTGTACACTTGCCTACCTGTCTAAGAGGGGACCTTAGTGTAGTTACACACCCTTTAAGGGCGTACTCACACTAAGTACAGTTGCTTGAACTGCGCCAAAGCGTGCTTGTGCCCTTCTCCCCTCTTCCCCGACGGCCTGCACTCACACTGTATTTTGACTTCCAACCTGGAGCACGCTTACGTCATCAATGATGTGACGGTTCAGTTTAACAGAAGAGAAGCAATCTTGCTTTAGTTATATCTTTTTTTTAAATTATTTTTAGTCATTTGGTATGCAGTGACACACAGTCAAATATTTTGCCGAACAGATCCACAACTTTTGACGCTCATAAATTATCATAAAAGTCCTTGTGCTGCATTATGTATTAGGAGGTTTGCTGAAGGTGTAGCTGACGTGCAGCAGAGGGTTTGCGTCTTTAATAAACTATAACGTGAACAATGAACGTTTGCGTTCATTGAAAAGTAAGAATGATTAATAAGTCCAGATGAAACAGTCCCTTAAAAGTGACGTCGGGTCTTCAGTTTCGCGCTCAGGCACACTTTGCACTCACACTACAAGCGTACCGCACCAAAGCTCAACCGAACCACGCTTTGGTACACCTTTCCAACTGGGCCAGGGCCGGCCAACTGAACAGTGCCTGGGCCCAATTTGGAGCACTCACACTTGTCAAACGAACCGGAAAACGCACCTGGGTATGGTTCACATAGCCTACTGTGAGTGCACCCTAACAGGGGACCTGGAGCCAAGAGGGGACATTTTTCATGTCTCCTCTTGGGCATGCCTTAAATCACGTTAAAATCAAGTGATAAGGCCTCTGGTGAAGTTTGTTTTAAATTTTGACCACGAGGGGACCTGAGTGTGTGTATGTGTGTTTAAGCTCATGCGCGTGTGTGTGTGTGTGTGTGTGTGTGTGTGTGTGTGTGTGTGTGTACATGGTTTAAACTAGCCAAAATTGGCTAGTAAGTCAAAATGATTAGCCCTTCTGTGAAATTTTGATTGTTTTTCAAATATTTTAATATTATTAGATTAACCCCCTTAAGATTTTTTTTTTATTGTGTACAGAACAAACCGCTGTTATCCAATAACTTGTCTAATTATCCAAACGTGTCTAGTTAACTAAATAACCTTAGATCTTTAAATTGCACTTTAAGCTGAATACTAATATCTTGCTAAATAAGTTGAAAAATATTATGCACTGTCACCACCGCGAAGACAAAACAAGTTAGTTATTACAAATTAGTTATTAAAACTGTTATGTTTAAACATGTGTCGCACATGGGAAATATTTGTACATATTTACAGGAGGACTACAATTTTTGACTTCAACTGTATGTATGGAGAATGTCTCTCAAACTGTTCACTTTAAACATGCTCTACATGCTTTAGATAAAGCTTTATAGAAATATCTCTATTGACTGATCATATCATATCGTGCAATGTTGCTATCGAAACCACTATCCTAAGGCATAAAAACTTCTCCATTAAGATCTTTAAGAAACTTTGGCATAATGCTGTACATTGTTGCCATGACCCGGATGGGAAGTGGGGTTTAGGGGTGTAATGGAGGCCAGCTAGTTAGAGCTGTAAACCTCACTCCCCTGGCCTTAAGAAGCACACTAGTGACTGAATTTAGCACGCTTGTTTATGAACGCTTCTCATGTTGGATATGGAGGTTCAAATCCCACCAGGAGTAGGCCAAGGAGAACTGGAGGGAGAAAATTGGTGCCATGACCTGGATGGGAATGAGGTTTAGTGGGAGTGAATGTATCAGAGGCCAGCTAGCAAGAGCTGTGCAAGTAAACCTCAGTCTTCCAGCCTCAAGAGGAGCACTAGCAACTACTACCTTTAGTATGCTTGGTAGTGTGGCCATTACTCATGCTGGAGATCCTGGTGTAAGGAGGGCTTACATGATAATTAAAGCATTGCTGCTATAAATATACAAAATATACATAAAATATACAAAACAAAACATTCATTCATTCATTCATTTTCATTTCGGCTTAGTCCCTTTATTAATCTGGGGTCGCCACAGCAGAATGAACCGCCAACTTATCCAGCATATGTTTTTTACGCAGCGGATGCCCTTCCAGCTGCAACCCATCACTGGGAAACATCCACACACACCCATTCACACACATACACTACGGACAATTTAGCTTACCCAATTCACCTATACCGCATGTCTTTGGACTTGTGGGGGAAACCGGAGCACCCGGAGGAAACCCAACACGGGGAGAACATGCAAACTCCACACAGAAATGCCAACTGACCCAGCCGAGGCTCGAACCAGCGACCTTCTTGTTGTGAGGCGATTGTGCTACCCACTGCGCCACCGTGAAGCCCCAAAACAAAACATATATTGTTTTATATTGTTTATATTGCATATATTGTTTAAAAGGTATAGCCATACGATTTTTTTCAATGTGTTGGCATAAGACTAGTGTGATAAAATCACTTCTGACATTGTGTACACTTTTTTTGCAGATGCGTTGTCATGACGCCGGTGATGTCGATAAACCCAGTGACTTCTTCTAGCTTCTGTTTATAAACCCTCTTGAATGAATTACACACATTTCATAGAAATGTCTTTTTTAATATTTAACATTATTTCTTATAGTGACATTATTGTAACAAGTGCAAGATAGCAGAGTGGTTAAAATGAAAGTCACAACATTGGTACCAAAACCAGGCTTCATTTAATGCAGAATATTATGCTTTTTTATTATTATTATTATTATTATTCTCTGATTTTGGAGTTCGATAATTCCCTGCAGTGTTGTGCAGTTAAAAAAATTGCTTATTCACATGGAAAAAAAATCCAATAAACTGCAATTTGCTAATTCATGTTTCTTTGATTGAGGTGAGATGTCAAACCAGACCATTAATAATTCACGTTCACACACAGCAGCTTCTGAATCTGTTTTTGTTAGATTTATATACCATTTGTCCTCTTTATTGCAATGTCGGTTTTGTAGTTCTGTTTATTTGACGCTCACACTAATTCCCATAAACAACCCAAAAGGGGGAGAAAGAGTGAAAGGCGAGCAAATAGAGTTCGATTAAGAGCATTTGCTCTCTAGTGGATCCTTGCATCCATTGGTATTCCTCTCAGGATTTGGCAAACATTCTCCGCTTACAGCAAGGAGAATCTTATCATGGAGTCTGACTTTGTCAACACTATTAGATTCTGACACTCTGCGGAGAGTCAGAGATTAATAACTTCCATGTAGGCAGGGGGGTCGGGGGGTGGAAGAATGAGAGAGATTAACGAGTGTGAAAAACAATGACTTCTTCGTTAAACTCTAGGCCGACATGCCAATTCACAGCGGTTTGAGTAATATAGGGTTTCAGGCCTGAGAACTGTTATTTGCAAGGATCAAGGAGATTATGTTGCCAGTAACATGGAACTGGTGGTAGTGTAAGGTTTTTGATTCAAAACCACAATGACATTGCAGTATTATTACAATAGATCACTCACAAAATACATTTTTATCCGTTTGTAATTCATATGCAATTATTGGTCCCATTTTATATTAAGTGACCTTAACTGCTGAATAATTCCATCAAAACAACACTTATTAACAATGTACTTAATGTGTTTACACTTATGGGTCTATTGAAGTGAGATACGGATAATGTTAGGGACATTAGAAAAGTTAGTATGCAGATCATCTTTAAAATGCAAGTACATTGTAAGAACATGCATGTACATAATGAGTGCATTGTAACAAATTATTAATGTAAATGCAAGTACATTGTAATTAAGGTCACTTGATATAAAGTGGGACCCAATAATTTATATAATGTACTAATAATGAATAATAATAGCGATTATCTGGTAACACTTTACTTGAAACTTGATGAATATGAATCAATAAGATTATGAATCATTGAGATTTTTATGCATGCTTATAAAAAATGACATTAAGTGTCATTAGTTCTATTATGTAATTTTAAATGCAAAGATTGTTGTCAGGCCAACTTAACTTGTCATAAATCTGTCATAAACATGACTGTCATTAGGCTGTTGTAACTTTATATTTCTGTTCAGTGTTCAGTGTAACAAACTCTATTTGTCATGAACATTTCTCAGTAAAAGTGTCAATACTCTGTCAAATAATTATATAACAAGATCATTAATATTTGATGACATTTTATTGACAAATTCAATTTGTGTAGTTGAAGTCAAGAAAAATATTAACGATTCTCTAAAAAATTTATGACACAATTATAATGGCGTCATGACAATCATGTTGCCGCTCTGGGAATAATACTTAGTAATATAATATAAATGAATAATAAAAATGTATTATTTATATAATAAATATAATAAAAAGGCTAGTAGGCAGTGGGGTTTCTATGCTCCACTGTGTCAAGTTTCTTTATTAACCTAAATAAAACAAAGACTCATCACTTGATAAACACTTATATATATAATGTGTGTGTGTGTGTGTATATTTTTTCCTAAAAGTTTCTTTAAGCATTATTGAGAACTCTAAACACCCGAGTTGTCAAAAATCAACATGAATATTCCTAAAAATGTGCATGTATTTGATTGAGATAAAGTTGAGTTCAGTCCCTTAGACAGAGTCTACTTATTGTTGTCTTCACTTAAGCTTTCTTCAGAGTTGTGCTGAATGTATTTACAGTGCATTTTTGTCAGGCATCTTCTGCCTCGGACTTGTCTTGTAACATCCGAATATGGTGAACTTTTCACCCTATGTGCTGTCAAAGTCAGAAAAGTTGGCAGAAAAAAAGTGTTCCCAGTAAATTATTCAGTGCCTTCAATGTAAAACATTCGAAGTCGAGAAGCGCAAATGCATTCATGGGGATTTTTCTGTCATTTTCCATCACGCAGCAAAAAAATAAAAATTGGTGGCAAAGCCATCTCGGTTCTTAGTCTCACCTCATCTCGCATGTTCAAACTGCTTATTGACAATGAAAGGTTGTATATGATTATTATTCAGCTGGACCAGTAAAGAAGTCTATACAGATGGCGCATGCTATAAAATATGTCCGTTACGCTCCTCATCAAGGCAGTGTTTATGGCAGGCGGCTTGCAAAGCAGAAGGTCAGGCATAATGAAAGTATTAAGCTTATGCATTCAAACATGAGCAAACTTTAAACTCTGAACAAAGAGAAGAAGTAGTAGTAATTCACCTGTAAATGCACTAGGCATTGAAGGGATAGTTCCACTAAAAATGAACATTCTTTCATTCCAGACTTTCTTTCCTCTGTGGACCACAAAAGGAGATTGAACAGTGTTCTAGACACTTATTTTCTTGCAGCTTAAATGAATGTAGACTGAGTTCAAGGTTCCAATTCATATATTCCAAGTCACACTACAGCTTTGTGTGAGGAAAAAGTCCTTATTCATTGAATTTCTTCCCCTACAGTGAGCTGAGTCAACCTGACAGATTTTTCAGTGGGTTTCATTTACACAACAAAATGCAAACTTTGGGAAAGTACAAGATATATAATAATATGGTTATCATCTTTGTGTAAACGATAGTACATGCATGCATGTATACTTGTCAATAGGCATATGTGAGAACTTGACAAGCCAGTCAACAATGGTGTTATATTACAGAACCATTTGTGACCCTGGAGCACAAATTGCATTTTGGTTAAGTATATTAATATATAGATTTTTCTTTTATGCCAAAAATCATTTGAAGCTATGTAATATATAATGTAAGTACAGATAATGTTCTGTGAAGACATTTTGTAAATATCATTACTCAATTTTTGATTACTAATATAGGTAAATAGGTAAAAAATTTAAAAAAAGCTTTTCCTATGCTTTTCTTAATATTAAGATTTTTAGTACCCTCGTATACCAACTAAATAGTATCTCAGGCAGATATTGTTCTAACAAACCATACACCAATGGAAAACTCATTTATTTAGCTCTTTCAGATCATATCTTAGTTTCGAATTTTTTCTTTTGTGTATCCATGTGAATGGAGATCAGTTTAACAACATTGCCATCTGCATGCAGCACTTTAAATAAAAAACTTTTTTGTTTTTTTGTTTTGTCACTGTTGTGTAAACATATCCTCCTACTTTTTTTGTGAACCAGACCAAATAATTGGTTCCATGCTGAAAAACTTACCATGAGCATGTGTCCCAATGTGTTCCTGTACCTGTCCTGCAAATTCTAGCTTCGACCCTAATTAAAAGCACATGAACCTTCTCAGCAAGTTCTTTAGACTTATGAAACTTCTAGGCAAATGTGTTGAAGCTCAAATTTGCAAAATAGTGGCCTTTCAGGAGCAGGATTGGATAGCCCTGGAGTAGGGGCTCAAAAAAAACTATTCCTTGGAATAGTCATCTTCGGTCATCATCTGCATCACAGATTAAACTTAAATTCTTATTTCCAAAGGGACCCTTGAAGTTGTTGATTGATTAGTTCACTAAAAAGTACCCTTTGCAGGTGAATTCATGTCATTTGGAAAATAGAAATTATCTGACTTAAATGTACAATTTAAGGAATAAAGACCACTACTTCACTCTCATCTCAAAGTCTTATGAACAAAAGAGCATAAAGGTGATTTGTGTTAGAGCTAGAATGATTTCAGAAGACTTTTTTGTGGATAAGTTGAAGGCTACTGGGTATTTTTTGAAGTTTGAAAGCTTCAGTAAATGATAAAGCATTTCCTTTTGTGTTTCTCAAATGTGTAAAAACAAAATCTGTAAAATATATGGTAAAAAAAAAACTGACAGCAATGGTTGCCAGACTTTTACCATACAAAAAGTAGCAACATTTCACAAGTACACATTGTACTTTTGTAATATAAAGACAAAAACCCTACCAGGTGATGATAAGAAAGTTATAATGAACCATAGCTCATCTAAATGTGCTTTTCCAAAGACACTTAAACAAAGCATAGTTAAAATAAATAGCATATTAATATGTGGACGGTGCTCTGTGTCATTAACACAACTACTAAACACTATCATGGTAACACACATGACATTAAAGTATAATAAACATAATTTATCAACATTAAATAACATAAATCTCTAATATGCATAATTGATGAGAAACCCAAACCTTAATAAAGTCGAAAACATAAAAGAGAATTGCCATGCAGGGAAATTCTGGGAAAGTCCATTTATTCACAGTATATATAATGGGAACATGATGTTGATGATGATAACACTTTTGGATAAACTGTTACTTTAATAATGCTAGACTTGAAGAGTATATGCTGAGGATTTCATGCTTTCAAGCGTTTTTAATTCTCTCTCTTTTTCTCTCCCTTCATCTCCATTCCTCCATCTCTCTTCTCCATTTCATGCTCTCAGAGGCGGCGACAAAAAACAAAGTGAAAGGTGAGTTATCTTCTCTGTCTTTGCAGCTGGATGATTTATGTTGAACACAACTCCCAATAAACAATGTGCCGTTCGGCCCCCTCTTATCTCCCAAAGGAGCCTGGCATGCATTTACATAGCTTCTGCCTGTGAGAAAGCAAACCTAGAACCTTTGATAAATTGGCCCTAGGAATATCCATTATGAGCTAAATCCACTCTACATGCTTCCTGGGTTTACCAAAAACCTGTGCTACATGCCACCACTGGATTTTGCACTGTTTATGGTCAATGCTGTTGATTAATTGTACACTACCTAAGGTAGAAACATTTTGTCTTGCGCTTGTGGCACAGAAGCGAGTTCTTTGAGAAGATGGCCACTTTTCTGAGTCATGTTTTAACTCAAAAACCTGCATCTTAATTACAAACCACCCACAATACAGTTCCACCAGCTGCTAAATGTGCTGTAATAACTCCACAGCATATTTAAATTAGGTTACTGTAAATTTCCTCAATGCAAATACACCCCCTTTCAATAAAGGCCTGTAAATTGTGCTTATTATAGAAGGCATCTCATTCACAAAAGTCTGTGCTATTTGCCTGTTGCAATTAACGTTGCATGTTTACCACCCACAGGAAGTAGGTGCAAAATGGAATCTCATTTTAAAGAGAGTGTATGTGCTTTTCTATTGATTGTGGCAGCAGATATTCATCCAATGGTGGAGAAAGGCAAATATCTAGTTGTGCGTTGAAGTCAACTGCATTTTTTCAAAGAAGCAAGTATCATACCGCCAATATTTGTCTCCTTTCTGGGAGAGTGGGGGTTGGGACCAGGAGTTTTCCAGGAGAACTAATAACAAAATAGGAGGGTGGCGGGAGATGGGTGTGATATACAGGAGACTCCTGGGAAAAACGGGAGTGTTGGCAGGTATGCATCCCAGTAACATTTGGCAAATTAGTCCACCATATCTACATCCATGCAAATAAAATTAGGCAATTAACAAAATTTTTAGGTTTTCATTCATTAATTTTTCCTCAGCTTAGTCCCTGATTTATTAGAGGTCGCCACAGCGGAATGAACCATCATGGCTGTTTTTACAAATTTTAATCAACCTTAATCAATCGTGATGTTCTTAGCAAATTAGGTTTGCCCTTAAGGCCAGAACAAAATCATTACCTAGACCAACAGAGGCACAGATCTACAGTGACTCAAATACTAAAAAATAACTACACCACCATTGAGTTAAACCAAAGTGGCCTAAAGAGGTGAGCTATCCTATCCCATGTGTAGGCTCATAAAATGGTGATAGATACAGGCCCTCTTTATGTGGTCTCTGGAGTACTCCTGTGGGCCAAGGCCATCAAAACAAAACTCCAAATAGTAGCAATTGCATTTCTTACAAAAGAATCAGGAAGCTGAGAGGATACACTAAATGTTAAACTAGACTTAAATGTGATTATACCAAACAGCAATTTGAAGAATTGTCCTTTAAGTAAGTCCTGCAAAACTTAGAGGCACATACTGTGTGATAGTGATGGCTGCATTCAAACCACTGGTTCATGAACTTTCGAAACTTTGAACTTTTTTATTTATTGGTTTTATTCAGGGGTTTGCAGTACTTATTAAATTGGCAAAGTCATGTGATTTTAGTAAACAGGGCTTCATTATATCATTACTGTTTCAAAACGTTTCAGTAATTCAATGGTTTTCAATTAGGGGTGCTGTATCAAATAACATAAAATCTACATGAATCATTTTAGAATCGCTAGTCAGGTGTCGCTGCACTGTGGGTCAGTGGTTAGCATTGGCATTTTTGTGTGGAGTTTGTATGTTTTCCCCATGTTCGCGTGGGTTTCCTCCGGGTGCTCCGATTCCTCCCACTGTCCAAAAACTTGCTGTATAAGTGAATTGGATGAACTAAATTGGCTGTATTGTATGTTTGTGTGAATGCGAGAGTGTATGCGTGTTTCCCAGTACTGGAGTTGTGACTAGATGGCTATGCGTTGCATAAAACATATGCCAGAGTAGTTGGCGGTTCATTCTGCTGTGGTGACCCCTGATAAATCTGAATGAATGAATGAATGAATGAATGAATGAATGAATGAATAAATGAATGAATGAATGAATGAACAGTTTTCATAGTTTTTCTCTGATCTCAAACAAGTTTAGCAGAGCCCACAATGGAACGAATAACAAAAGACTTGAAAAATGATTTTAAAAAATCCTATTACCCAGACACTTAATATTGACTTATATTAGATTATAAGCTTGCACTGTGTTTGAAAAAGACAATTTTAATCCATGTTTTGTCTAGGCATTTACATCGTTTTGACCAGCAGATGTCCCTAGCATGCGTTGCTTTGAATGCGTTGCTTCAAAACAGTGGATCTTTTTTTGGGAGCAATTGATTATATTGTTTCAAAGACTTGAGAAGCTTAATTTCTCCCACCACTACAGTGTGTACATTTGTTATTTGTATTGTTTTTAGGTGCCTGAATAACTAGTAGAGATCTTAGCAAAGTTATATGCACATTTTCCTGCTAGCCAAAGATTACATTGCAGTATTCTAGCAGTGAAATGACTCTGGCCTTAATTAGGAGCTGGCTACTGAGGTATTCGAGAAAAGGCATTATATTCCTTGAAATGGAATGGCACGAAGCCCAGGCAGTTGTCGTAGTCTACAAAGGACAGCTGGTGATCTAGGATGATCTAGGATGACAGCAAACAGCGGCTTGACCTTCAGCTGAGATTTGAGGCCGCGAGAAGCCGGCCGAGGGAACTCATCAGGGAAGTCTTAGCTTGGAGGTAGAAGAGCTCAGGGTTGTGGGTGGACATCCAGTTTGATATGTCAGAGTGGCACACAGAGATCCTTGCCATTTTGAGGTTGTTGTCAGCATAGCAGCGGTAAAAGAAGCACCTGGATGACTGGTCTGGTGCAGAGAGGGATTCACACTGACACTGACAAGGCAACCAGAAGTCATTCACTTTCTGTGAGACTTGGCAATTTTGAGATGATGTGGGAGATCCAGGCTGTTGGCGATGCGAATTCAGCTATACACGATTAAATAGTGATGTGATGACTGTCAGTGCTGGTGTGCAAAGACGAAACCTTAACCTTGACAAAGACAACCTGTAACCTTCTTCTGATGTGTTATTGATATTTCTGGGTGGTTCAGGACTTCCTTTATCGTTTGGATAAGTGTCTTTAGTTGATTTTCTAATTGCCAGATTTCCAGTGCCTACAATTAATTTGACTGGATAATTACACATTTAAAGTCATTTTTCTTAGTTCTGCACTCTAGAAAGTAGTTTTTTTTTTGCCTTTGTAAGGCAGAATGAGAGTGCTGACCAAGGAATACCAGCAATGGTTCTTCTTCAAATGTATTGTTATTAGCTAATATTGGCCAGCTTGCTTGTTTAAAATCTGCATGAACCAGAATCTTTTCTTAAAGTATTGTGACATTTCCAATTGTAATTAAAATATTGATTAATGGGTGAGGGCTTGGCTCAGTGGTTAGCACTCTTGCCTCACAGCAAGAATGTCGCTGGTTTGAGTCCAGTGGTTTTTGGTTAGGCCAGTTGGCATTTTTGTGAGGGGTTTGAGTGGGTTTCCTCCAGGTGCTTTGGTCCCCCACAGTCTAAAGACATGCAAGGTCAGGGCATATTTTAGTACTCCTCTTTGCTGGTGCTTGCTCGCAGCAAACAAGATTTTTGAAAGACCTAATATCACTTTGGTGTGGGGGAAACATATAAACCATTAACTACTTAAGGTCCTTAAAAATTCTATATAGTATAAATGTGTGTAGTATGAATTAAATTGGTGTATACTCATTCAGCGAATCCTGCCAATGTCAGGTGACCTGCGGTGTCACCACCTTACAGTTCCTCTGGTCTCATGGGATGGACACTTTTAGGATCTGGCCAGAAGTGAGTTTCCTGGGAACTTTTTGCCTACTGTTTTTGGAAACAATAGATTTGCTCTAGTATTTTGAGATACAATTTTTTTTGCACACTTGATTATAAGTAGACTATGTATAAATTGTCAGACTTAGTGATTTTAAATAAATATTAAGTCCTTGATTAGCTGGTTTAAAAATGAAAATTAAAAAATGAAATTCCAAAAATGAAAATTATCCCATAACGGAATCACTCTCAAGCAATCCTTGGTGTATACAACGCAATCTCACAGCAATTCATAACATTCTGAGCATTCATAAGCATATTGCTCTATTCTTAACCATAAGTAAAAACAGTGACACACATTCAGTATTAATCCACACAGTGGCAAAAGCTGAGCTATTCTGAAACTTGACCACCGCACGTGTGTAGGCACAACTGATGGTGGCCAAAGCAATGACAAACAGCAGTAGATCACGAGCTCACAAACGCATTTAAATCCGTAAACAAAGCACTACACGCCATATTTTCACATGGTTTTAGACGCAATATGAGAATACAAAGGGCTAACTAGATACAGTACAAGCAGTTACAAGTAACAAAACACAATTAAATACATAATTTGCAAGCTATAGAAAACAAGAAGCCAACCATTTTAATCGCACTTACTTACACTTGTTCCTGTCAAGCTCTGACAAAGTCCCATACATCAATAGTCTTTTCTGATCCTTCCTTTAACAAACGGCCGACGAATCCCCCATTGTAAGCATGTAGATTGCTGAAGCACTCGTCAGAAACATGATAGGAACACAGCACAAGGCTGGGGCTATAATGCTGAGCTATTTTTGCAAAAATAAACTTCAACCACTGACTCTTCACAGCCTCATCTTTGGGTAGGGAAAATAACACTAACTTTCCCTCACACTTCAGGGCACAGCGTCTTCGCGACATGATTCAACCAGGATCTGCTACAGTGTTTGTCTTCCTCATTTTCCACTTTTTACAGTGTTTGTGGGCGGGGCCGGGGATTTACATTTTCTCGGGTCTGCACGTGCAACATATGGGCGGGGCTTGAGTTCCGTATCAACGTCACGCCAGCACGGCTAAAGACTTGTTACTGCGGCGATTCATTCGAACCACTATGAGTCAACTCTTTTATAGATGAATCAATAGTTTTAAACACAGTGCACTTTCAGATTTAAGCCATAGCTGGATATTTTACTTCACTAAGAGCTGTGTTACACACTGCATAGAAGGTCATTTTCAAAAACCCATAATAGGGGCTCTTTAAAACTACTCTGACTGTGTTAATCTGACAGAAGAGAGTCATATACACCGAGGATATCTCGTGACTGAATAAATTATGGGGTAATTTTCATTTTTGGGTGAACTATTATTCCTATTATATTGCAGAACAGTGGACCCCAAAGAGCAGGTTTGGACACAGATAACAAGGGAAGTTCTTTCAAGCTACAAAGACTTTTTCGTCTATTGAATGACGTTCACAATAAGAACAGCAACACATTTAAAGAATTTAGACTTAAGGAACGATCAGGCTGTTATTTTTTTAAAGCCAAAAGTTTTGTTTCCTAGCATATTTCAAATGTTCCAGAGAAAAGAGCTGCAGTATAACCCCAATAGTGCCTGACTGTCGGTTATATCACACTTGCTGAGAGGTGTTTTAAACTTTGCCATTAGCATTCAGAGCTATTCTCTGGTCTACATTTTGGTGTGTCACTCTGTCTCTTTAAGGGATGAGAAAAGCACTTTGAGGCTTTTAAACCTATAGAGGGGAAATCCATTCTCTGTTCTGCTGCCTGTTCCCTCACACCCCATGGCGATAATTTAGTGGTAAGGATAGTACATGGCCCTACCATTAAAAGGTGTGTGTGTGTGTGTGTGTGTGTGTGTGTGTGTGTGTGTGTGTGTGTGTGTGTGTGTGTGTGTGTGTGTGTGTGTGTGTGTGTGTGTGTGTGTGCGTGTGTCTGTGTGTGCGTTTGTGTAGATGGGCTACTGTACGTCACACTATTTCCAGACTATTAGTGCATGAGGAAACACAATCCTGAGCAGATCCTGGTTATTCTTCAGCTCCTGATGCAGCTCACCTTCTCTCTACCAGGCTTAGCTGTGAACAGAAATAGCTGTACAACTCAAAATGGCGACATTATAAAACACTGCAACAAGATGCTGCTAAATTGAGTAAATTAATTGAATGATGGGCAGCGCGGTGGTGCAGTGGGTAGCTCTGTCGCCTTACAGCAAGAAGGTCACTAGTTCGAGCCTCGGCTGGGTCAGTTGACATTTCTGTGTGGAGTTTGCATGTTTTCCTTGTGTTGGCGTGGGTTTCCTCTGGGTGCTCCGGTTTCCCCCACAAGTCCAAAGACATGCGGTACAGGTGAATTGGGTAAGGTAAATTGTTCGTAGTGTATGAGTATGAATAGGTGTGTATGGATGTTTCCCAGAGATGGGTTGCAGCTGGAAGGGCATCCGCTGCGTAAAACATATGCTGGATAAGTTGGCGGTTCATTTCGCTGTGGCGACCCCAGATTAATAAAGGGACTAAGCCGAAATGAAAATGAATGAATGAATGAAATTGTTTGTAGTGTATGTGTGTGAATGAGAGTGTATGGGTGTTTCCCAGTGATGGGTTGCAGCTGGAATGACATCCGCTGTGTGAAACAAATGCTGGATATGTTGGGGATTAATTTCACTGTGCCGACGCCTGATTAATAAAGGGACTAAGCCAAAAAGAAAACGAAAGAATGAATGAATGAATGAATTGAATGACAGAAGTCAATAAATGGCATCTGCTAATGTGGTTAACAATATTGCATGTTGATGTTTGAAACTGCCTACACTTTTAGTTCAGTTTCCTTTAACTTTAAACAACAATTATTGTTCCAAAGCAATGTCACAGAAGGTGCATGTTATTACAATACAATCAAAATCAGAAAGAGTTGAAGTAGAAACAGAGAGCAAAAGAAAGAGAATTACCGTATGCAGTGTAAAGTGCTGCTCACTTAAATGTTTTAAGTTAAACCAATTTAACTTTACAGATCATTTTAACTCGCATCAATTAAGCTGACCTAAAACATCAAGTTAAAATTTGTTTAACTTTAAAAATAAGTTAAAACCTGATTTTCTTCCTAAATTAAGTTAAAGTAACGTAATAACATGTCATGACTTTTAATTATGTGATTTTTTACAGTGTAGCTGCTGTCCATACTATTTTAATTGAGTTATTTATGTGAATGTGAATGGATGCATATCTATCCATCCATCCATCCATCCATGCATCTATTTGTCTGTCTGTGTGTTGCTCTTTCAATCTGTCATTCTATTGTTCCATCCATTGATCTGTGCATCCAACCATCTATCTATTAATCCGTCCATCCATTTTCTGTATGCCGTTCTGTTATTTTGTTGTTCCATCCATCCCTCCATGACAATTTTTGTTCTCTTTGACTCATTCATTCATTCATTTTCTTTTCGACTTAGACCTTTATTAATCTGGGGTCTCCACAGCGGAATGAACCGCCAACTTATCCAGCATATGTTTTACGCAGCGGATGCCCTTCCAGCTGCAACCCATCACTGGGAAACATCCACACACACCCATTCACACGCATACACTACGGACAATTTAGTTTACCCAATTCACCTATATCGCATGTCTTTGGACTGTGGGGGAAACCGGAGCACCCGGAGGAAACCCGCGCCAACACGGGCAGAACATGCAAACTCCACACAGAAATGCCAACTGACCCAGCCGAGGCTCGAACCAGTGACCTTCTTGCTGTGAGGCCCCTCTTTTTGACTCATTAGATGGAAATTATCCTTTATTTTATTATTTTTAGTTTTGCGCATAAATCTAATTTGCCTATTTTGATGGAAAACATAGCCTGTTACCAACTATCCTGTTTTGTTGTGTTCTGCAGACTTCAAACACTGAAAGATTTAGAGAATCAGAGAACTCTCCAGTTGTCTGCTAATGGAGATTTGCTAATTAATGATTGGTGATTTTCAATTCAATTGAATTCAAGTTTATTTATATAGCGCTTTTTACAATGTAGATTGTGTCAAAGCAGCTTAACATGTTCTATCAAAGTCCAGATTTCAGAGTTTAGTTCAGTTCAATTCAGTTCAGTGTGGTTTAAGTTTCACTGCTTAAAGTTAAAATACTGAAGAGCAAATCCACCGAAGCGCAGCTCCACAAGTCCCGATCCGAGCAGGCCAGTGGCAACAGTGGCGAGGAAAAAAACTTCACCAATTGACGAAGTAAAGGGAAAAAAAAAATCTTGAGAGAAACCAGGCTCTGTTGGGCACGATCATTTTCAGATTAAATATGAAGCAGTCAAGATTGTCCAGCTATTTATGAGTGTTGTAATAATAATTATTAGTCATGTTAATATAACAACTTATTTTACTGCATAAAATGTATACATTTTTGACAAATGTTATATAAATAAATGAATATTAGCTTATCTAGAGATTGCGGAGTGCTATATAAATTCTCACTCACTTTCCTTCAGCTTATTCCCATATTTATTAAGGCTCGCCACATCGGAATGAACCATCAATTACTCTGGCAAATGTTTTATGTGGCAGATGGCCTTCTAGCCACAACCCAGCACTGAGAGTACGCTAACTTGTAAACCCCAGTGCTGGGAAACACCCATACAATATCTCATTCACACACACACACACACACACACACACACACACACACACACACACTACGAGCAATTTAGTTTATCCAGTTGTCCTATACTGCATGTGTTTGGAATGTGGGAGGAAACGGAGCACCCGGAGGAAACCCATGCAAATTAAAAAAAAAGATTTAGTAAAGTACTTCTTAATGTACAGTAAGATTTAAATGTTACCATCCATCTATCTGTCTGTCTGTTGCACTGATATTCTATTGTTGTCACAATGAACATGAACAAAATGTCTAAAAGAGTAAAATCCCATACTGTCTCTTTAAATTAAGGCAGTTGTTTTGGAAACTAGTCATCTATTTCACAGAGGAACAATAACAATGCGTCAGGCGTTTATGTACTTTTTTTCTGCTTTAGTCCTGTATTACCTATATCGTTACTGCACAGCAACACAATGTATTTGGGAGCACAGAAAACATGTTTGCTTTAATATTTTGAATATGTGGATCCTGCTTTTGAACCTACAAACAATCAGGCCTATTTTTGACAAATCATTAACTGGGATTGATTCACTCTACAGTAATCACAGGCAACAGTAATGTGGTCTCCGCTCTTATAATAATTACCTATGGATTTTCTAATATCTGCTCAAATTGAATTTTAAAAGGCTATCATAACAAGAAAGACAGCAGACGGAAGGAAGCCATGAGATTATATTATGTATAATTGTCTTCCAGTAGCCAGTGCTTTGAAGCGTCTTCATGCAAGTTCATACCAAGAATACATCATGTTTATGTAATTCTCACATGAATAGCTCATATCACATGATGTACTTTCATACAGTAGATATAAATAGACTTGCTGTTGTAGAATGTTAAAGTATACCTCATCTATCTAGGCATCCATCCATTCTTCTGTCCATCTGTCTGTCTATTGCTCTGCCGTTCTATCATCCCATTTTTTTCTCCATCAATCCATCCATCCATCCATCCATCCATCCATCCATCCATCCATTATCCATCCATCCATCCATCCATCCATCCATCCATCCATCCATCCA
>CAIGQW010056847.1:2488615-2499062 GCA_903798125.1 Danio choprae | reverse complement strand
TCTCTCTCTCTCTCTCTCTCTCTCTCTCTCTCTCTCTCTCTCTCTCTCTCTCTCTCTCTCTCTCTCTCTCTCTCTCACCTCATCAATCCAAGGGCAAGTCAAGTGTGTAGTTATGATCTTAAAATAACCTTGGTTTTCAACAAGAAAGGCTTGGATTTTTAATTGGCACTGGATTGGTGTTATGCATTTTCACATTCTGATTTTGGATTTTTGAGCGGATCTCGAGAAGTGTGGGGTCTCCTTGATGTACAAGCGTAACAGATGAAAAAGTGATTTCAGAGATGGAGCAGGTTATGTTTTGATTGAAAAAGGCAGAATCTTCAAGTAAATACCATGCAGATGAATCATTCACAATAAGACTACTAACATCCATTTAGAAAGCATTCTGTAGGGGGGGTCATTTTTGATTTCATAGCGACTTGAAATCTTTTCAGAACTTAGGCAGGAGATGAAAGTAGATTTCATTTGTTATTTGACGTTAGTAACGGCAGGGCTTTTGTTTGTCTGATGAAAATAAGTCGCTTCATTAGTCTGCAGTGGAGAGCAGCACCATCACTGACATTTACGACTGCGTGTGTTTATGTGTGGGAGAGTGCAGGCTTGAAATAATGTATTATCTCTCTATATGTGCAGGTATTTGCTCTATTTTTCTTGCACAAACAACTGCTGTCATATTTTTTTGAGATACAGCAGCGCTTTGAAATGCTTTTTTCTCTCTCTTCATTGGGTTGCTCTGTGGATCTGAGATTATATGTCAGCTCACATTTTACTGTAATTGACAATCTTGAGATTGGATTTGTGAGGAGCTCCCAGTTATTCTTTCAACTTTGACAGAAATAGTTCACCCATAGATTCTGTTAATATTTACCTTTATTTTGACTGTATGGAAAATAGGAGCATGCATATTCTACTAAATATTTCTTCATTCCAAAACCAGCTGATTATCATGTGTTGTCAGAAATTGGTAATAGAAGACATTGCAAGTGTTTAACACTACCAACATTGAACATGATATTATTTTACGCCTCCTTTCCTCAGAAATATTTTAAAGAGACTAATTTTAAAGGGAGTTCGCCAAAAATGACAGTTTAATAGCTATTTACTTGCCCGTACGTGGTTATAAGTCTTTATTATAAGCCTACAGTATATGTCTATATTTAGAAGAAAGCTGAAAACCTGAAACCATTAACATCCATAATAGAAAACAAATACTATGCAAGTCAATGGTTACAGGTTTTCAGCTTTCTTTAAAATATCTTATTTTGTGTTCAACAGATGAAAGAAACTCAAACAGGTTTGGAACAAGTGAAGGGAGAGTAAATGATGACAGAATTTTCATTTTGAGTGAACAATTTCTTTTAAGAAATCTACAAAACCTCACAATGACGTCTTCCAATGAGAAGACAACTCTCACTGTAATTTACACATACGAATTGGTATGCGTTCATTAACCTTAACTGAGCACCAAGTGCTAATTTCATTTACATTCATGCATTATGCAAAACCACTTGCTTTTCATGGTAGGAATATATATTTTATCAGTTCATTGAAATCAAACTCTAGACTCTGAGATGTGCTCTATTGTTTGAGCTGCTGGATTTACTATACATGCACATCAGTCTTAATGCACATCACTATTTAGAATATTACTGCTGAGCACTGGGTGCTAGGCAAAGACAAAATGATAGTCACACAAGACATAGTACAAATACCAATAACTGAAACAAATGGGGCTGCAATACAAATGGGCTAACAAGCAGATGAGGAAATTGAGACTATTAATAACTAAAGGAAACAAACAAGGGTAACCATGGGGATAAATTAAAGGTGCTGTATTTATGTTTCTAACTCTTCTAAAGCATGAAAATACCAACATAGGCTCAATCTGAAAACGTAGCCCTATATACATTTCTGGAGATCGTGATTTATGTAGCCAGACGTATGTATGGCTGCATTTAATGAACACTACGGGGCGGTATAACGCCGTTCCTTTTCGTGCTTAGGTTAAAGTTGCTGAGACTTTCAGTATGTTGATCTATACTTCTAACTGAAATAGAATATCAATTAGGGTGCAGGTTTTCTTTTTGCGCATCATTTCCTTGTAGCAAACTATGTGCGCTAGCAAAATAAATATTGTAAATTTAGATTTCCCACAAACTTTAACCTATATAGTTACATTACACCACACAGTACCCTGTATAGAATACCCTGTAAATGCATATACTGTAAAATAGCATGCATCTATTATTCTTTGGATTATTTTGATTAATGGGAAGTTTAAAATTAAGTGACTGTTTAATCAATGTATTACTGTACATCCTCGCTGAATAAAAGTATAATATTCTCCAAACTCTCAACAAACTGATCTAAATAATCTTGAATCTCATCCAGTCCTTTTTTTTTCAAGGATTTGCACCAAAACCATTTATATTTTGTCATGTTTTCTTTTCACATCTCCCAAGCGAACTACATTCTCCTGTTTTTTGGCAAGCAGTCCAGCCCGCACAGAACATGGGTAGAGCGCTTTCTTCTGCTCTATGTTTGCAAACACCAGGGTACCGAATCTGGCACAGCCACCACTGTCACCATGAGGGACAGACAAACCAGTCGAGGGGGTTTTGATGTGACACTGACACAGATTGGAGGAAGTGAGCAAGCTGGCAAGATTGGCCAACATTCTGCCAACGTTCAGCCAACATAATGCCCTCCTGGCAGCGGTCCTTCATCCACCTCCCTTGGAGTGGACAGATGTGCTGTTGTTGAGGGCGAAGTAACACTGATAATTTTGTAGAGGGAAGTGCCCGCTTCAAATCGTACATTAACCACGCCAGATGTTAATTAAGATAATTGTTTGGAGCATGATGATAATAGAATGAGCAGCGCATGGATTTGGTGATTGTAGGACGTCACATTTACTGGAAGAGAAACTGCATTTGTTTGTTTGTTTGTCGTGTTGGCTCTTGTTAAAGGCACGGATAGAAAGAACGTGTTGCGTTTATTTTAGGTGTCAACCTCAAGGGTGTTTGCGAGTTTCAGTCAAACTATTAACTCCAGCCAAGTGTGACATGAGCATTCAAGAGTTTTTTTTTCATTATTAAACAAGTCTCTTGTTCTCAACAACACTGGTTAATTTGATCCGAAATACAGAAACAGAGTACTATTGTGAACTATTGTTACAATTTAAAATAGCTGTTTTCTGCTTTTATATGGTTTAAAATGTTCCTGTGATACAAAGCTGAATTTTCAGGATCAGTGGTTCGGTCTTCAGTGTTAAAATGATCTATCAGAAATTATTATAGAATAATGATTTGCCTTCATGAAACAGTAACTGTAGTACCAATTGTAGTGGTAGTGATGAATCAAACTGAATCGATATGATGAATATGAAATTCAATATGAAAATTCAAACGAACAGCATTAGTTTAAAATAAGACATATTCTGAATTATTTTCTTACAGCCCAATCCCAATTCTACTCCTTAGCCTTTCCCCTTACCCATACTCCTTGGTTGGTTCATTCACATAAAGGGGTAGGGGTGTCCCAATTTTCTTTTGCTTAGAGGCATTAGGGGGAAGAGGAAGAGCCATATAGCCCTTCAAATGGAGATTTTTCAGGACCACACTACAAACGAATTCAATTCAATTGAAGTTTATTTATATAGCGCTTTTTACAATGTAGATTGTGTCAAAGCAGCTTAACATGTTCTAGTAAAGTCCAGATTCAGAGTTTAGTTCAGATTAGTTCAGTTCAGTTCAGTGTGGTTTAAGTTTCACTGCTGAAAGTTCAAATATTGAAGAGCAAATCCACCGAAGCGCAGCTCCACAAGTCCCGATCCGAGCAGGCCAGTGGCAACAGTGGCGAGGAAAAAAACTTCACCAATTGACGAAGTGAAGGTAAAAAAAACCTTCACACTTCACCTTCATACGAAGGGGTATGAAAAATTTTCCTGACTATACCAGCTACTACAGCAACATGGCTGCAAAACCGAGTGAGGAGTAAATTTACATTTTACAAATGTAAAAAAAAAAAAAGGCCATTAATAATAATTTTTACTACAAACAGTAATATGACTTACATTCATAACAACATTAATGTGTTACGGTGATGATCTTTAAAGAAACATTTTGAAAAACAAAATGGTAATATTTTGCTATTGACAGTCCTTTAGGGTGCAATCACACATGCTTTTACGTTTTGTTGACAAGAAATACAAGTATTTGCACTTTTTCATGTCACTAGGAATCAGCTGCGTATTGTGCACGAGTGTTGCTGTTGATATTGTTATAATTGCATTTTATAAGTTACTAGGCAACCACTGAATCAATGGACTTGGTACTGGAGCGCATGATGTTGAAAACGAAAGGTTTGTCACTTATGTCACACTTCCATGTGAATGAACTGAGAATGCCCACCCCACACCGCTCTCAACGTGCACTAGTGACAACATGATGATGATGTGTGTTGGTAGTGGTGGTGTCCCATTTATTAGAGGAAAATTTCTATCCATACTCCACAATCTCAAGGGCCAAGGGGAAGGCGAAGGGGTAAGTGTAGGCATAGGGGTAGGGGAATAAAAGAGAAACTGGCCTACATGTCATTACCCTTACTAATAATAGTTTATTTTGATGGTCCATTTGAGTATTAGTAGACTGTCTGCTTAATATCTGTTGATACTGCTCCTTCAACAGACATTTAACTGACTACAAGAAACTTTGCAAGTACATGTCAATTTACACTAACCCCAACCTAACAGTCTACTTATAATCTAATGAGAATTAGTTGGCATGTAGATGCAATGTAACTTAAATTCAACAAACGGACCATCAAAATAAAGTGTGACCCCCTTACCTTGATTAAGTGATACATTTTTTATCCATTTCAAATAATTAATTCATTTTTTCTAAAAACAAAAATCTGGTTCCAAAACTTTGAATGATAGTGTTAGTCATTAACCTCTTGCCAAATTTCAGCTTTTCCATTAATCATTTGTTGTACAGTATATTCATTCATTCATTTTCATTTCGGCTTAGTCCCTTTATTAATCTGGGGTCGCCACAGCGGAATGAACCGCCAACTTATCCAGCATATGTTTTTACGCAGCGGACTTTGGACTTATGTCTTTGGACTTGTGGGGGAAACCGGAGCACCCGGAGGAAACCCACGCCAACACAGGGAGAGCATGCAAACTCCACACAGAAACGCCAACTGACCCAGCCGAGGCTTGAACCAGCGACCTTCTTGCTGTGAGGCGAACGTGCTACCCACTGCGCCACTGTGAGGCCCTGTTGTACAGTATACTGAGGGTAAATTAATTTAGCTAAATTAAAACATCAAGTTTAATGTCATATAACTTAAAATGTTTTATTAAAATGTTGTCTTAGTTACCTGAAAGCCCCACCTGTTGCCTTCTTAAGTTTATTTATTACATATTTGGTTCTGTTGTTTATTGGTTCTTATTTTTAGTAGTGTAAGTAATGCTATTGCTGTTCCAAGTGTAATAAGTCTTTATTTTTGATATCTCTATGAAATGTCTGGACACATCTGTCACAGTCAAATTGATTGATTGATTGATTGATTGGTTGATAGATTGATTGATGTTTTTATTAGTCTTCCGGTCTTCAATTTAGATTCTTGGTGGTGGTGGGCTATTGTGATTATTACTGTGATTAATTAACAGGTGTAAAGTAACTTAAAACAGAACAAAATGTGCACTTCACATGCATATGAGCATTTAATAGTGTAACTGATACATTTTTGACTATTAATAAAGTGTTGTGCTGTCACAGTGACAGGTATGATATCTCAGAAAAAATATTTCAGTGATAAAACAGTCACAATCATTTCTGGCAGGCAGTGGCAGAGGTTGCATTCATTAAAAATAACAGTTTACTCTTGTTTTAGAAGCATCGGGGAAAAAATACAGACCATTTTAAGCAAAAAAGCACTTGACCAAAAACCGAAATCGGAAATGCTTTTTATAATTATTTATTATTTTATTTTTAAAAATATAAAACAATTCGGAAGACTTTTTATAATTAAATTAAATAATAGGTATACTGATAATAACTAATAAAAACACAAGCCAATAAAATAACCATATTTAACAATAACATTTTATTGACAGTGAAAGATTCAAAAGGTTTCATTTACAGCCATAAAAACAGTAGTGCTATTGCAAGGAGCAAGAACTAATATACCATATAGAAATGTCCTGTCATCATGTTATTTAAGCCATTGAAATGAATGGGTTTCAGATGGATGAATGGAGGGATGGATGGATTGACGGATGGACTGGCAAACGGATGGACAGTCCTTAATAGTCATCTCAAATTATATCAATCAAACTGACTAAAAATGTTAAGTTAAACTTTACATAACTTAAAAAATGTAGTTGAAACCTGATTAACCTATTGAAATCAGTTAAAGTAACATAAAAAACATTTGTAGTCATGACTTTTTCTCATATCACTTTTTACAGTGTAGACAGATAAAATAAATGCATTTAATCATCAAAATGTTGTGTAAAATTTGTATATATATATTATATACCGTTACCATTTAGTTTGGTTATGGGGCTGGTCATGGAGTTCCTAACTTGATGTGTTAGAGTTTGTATAACAAATACAATTCCACATTGGTTATTTGAGTATCTTGTATGTGCATATGTCCTTTATCATAAAGATTGTGTCAGTTATTTTGGGAAAATCATTATGCTGGGGGAAATGTGTAAGGTGAACAATTTAAAGTGCATCATTTAAACCCGAGCTCTCAGCGGGACTAAAACAGTCGTGGTCAGCAGTTTGAGGGGCACGTTTGGCATCAGGAGATTCAGGGCAAAAAGTGTGCACTATTGAGTGAGGGAGGAGGGCAAAGACAGAGAGTGAGTCGAGAGAAAATTGGCTGTGGTCCCAATTAGGTCTGTAAACTGAAGCTGAAGGATTGTCAATCTCAAGTGGCCTTGGGAAATGAATGGTCAGGTCTCGAGCAACCAGAGACTTTTTTTTCAATCAGTATTAAAGGATTTAGAAGTTGGTGACTCATTCGCTGTGGTAATAAGTATGATTTGGTGGGCTGATGTTCCTTTTTGGTCAGATCATTCATATTTGATCTAATCCATTGTCTAATTTCATCATTTTCATTAATCTTTGTGCATCTGGTTGGACCTTCAAGCAATAAAGAATGTTTTTTGTCCACTATTTAAATAGCTGAAAGAAAAACGGCTTGGCTTCTTTGTATTTGAGGTGATTTGTATCTGGTGGGCCAGATACAGTATCTTTTGCCACTGAACCATCATTTAAAAAATCCTCTTTAATCCTCAATCATGCAAAATGACAGCTAGATTCAGCTTTAGTCCAATCGGGGTGTGTGAGATATATATTTTTGCTGATGTGCTTAGGTACAGTCTATTATATTTGGATTCTGGACCGTTGGAACGAGGAAATGGAAAAGAAGATTGCTTATGGTCGCTCACTCTGAATTTCAAAGAGATTCAGAAAGAATTATAATGTTACACTAAATAACTAGAAGCACATCCTTTTTGAAAAGATGGTCAATTGTTAAAGTGAGAATATGTGGAGTCTGTTTTTGTACAAAAATTTGAAAAAGATAAAGACAACCATTACTATTTATATGGATCATAGTAGTTTTAGGAATTGGAACAAACTCGGTTGGAAGAAACTCATCATTTATTGTTTGTGCTTGAATCATATATGAAATAATACTGATTTTGAGGGAAAAAGTGTGCTATTATTTTTCAAAGAAATCAGCCTTTTGGTTCTCCACTGCTGAACATCAAAGCTTACAAAAACTGCTTGGACTAACAGTGAGCTATATCTTGGGACCAGAATATGATAGAGTTTTATTGCATTTGGCCACAAATGTGATTTGTTTAATAAATGAGTGCAGTAAGCCTCAAGAAGCCATGGTTTGCTGTGTATTTTTTATAAAGGGTTTTATAAGGCTTGATGCCTAAAACTCTCTTAGCTGTTATAAATCCATTGTAAACCATTGTTTCTTGGGGATTATTGCTTTTATAAAATAGTTGTTTCATATAGGTAGCAAGGTTTCAAAACTAAAACAAAGCAAATAAAATAAAATGTAATGATAATAATAAACAATAGTTCCTCAGAAACTGTTGTGGTGGCAACAAAATGGTTTCTGAGCGACCCAGAAGCAGCAACATACGCACTGGTATCAGAAGGTCACAGGTGTATATTTGTAGACTAATTTACAACAGGTTTGAATGTGGCTCAACTAACTAGAATCAAGGACCGGAACTATATTTAATTTCTGTATTTCTGTACACACTTTAATTGGGAAGTTTTGTTGAGATCTGGTGCACAACATGGCCTGAATTACATTGTCCTGTAAACTACACTCCCTTCTAGGTCACGGCACCATTTGCAAATAGTACTAGTTGCTGCACAGCTCATACTAGCTGATTAAAACACTCTTCCACCAGGGTCATGGCTCTACTTGCAAATAACCATATAGTGACTGCACAGCTCAAACAACCTGACTTCTTTTTCTAGCAAATGTTACCCTGACCCGGGTCATGGCACCATTAGATCCTGCTCCAATTGGCTGTACAACTTATACAAGCAGACTACAGTTACACTCATTCTAGTAAATCTCACTCTTGTCCAGATCACGGCACCACCAGTTCGTGCCAACAGACCTCTGTTACACTCATTTCAGTAAACATCTGCCCAAGACGGGTCACGGCACAACTTGCAAATGACTATAGTGACTGCACAGCTCATACTAGTTGACCTCTGTTTCGCTGAGTCTAGTTACTCTCATTCTCATCTGGGTCATTTGCAACTGATACTAATGGCCTCTTTATACTAATGGCTTTATACAATCTTTTCTCAATTGAATTCACTCTAGTAAACCAACAATCCCATCAGAGACTTGGCATAACTTGCAACTGGTACTATTGGCTCTGCAACTTATTATTTACAGTTACAATCACTCTACACTCTCAGAAAAAAATGGTACAATGTTGTACCAAAGAAGGTACAAACCCTTGTCACTGGGGCAGTACCTTTTTATGAGAAAGAATTGTATCTTAGGACAAAGAAACAAGTTTGTACCATTGCAGTTTGTACCTTTAAGGACATGATTTGTACCATGGGAAACCAAAATGTACCTTTGTTTTTTTAAACCTGCAGATACAATATTGTACCTTCATCAAAGGTACAAATCTGATCCATAAACGTACCACCACAGTGATAAGACACTTTGTACCTTAACAGAGTCAAAATGCTTACCAAACATTTATTTAAAATGCTTTAGATGTTTAGTTTACAATATCTATAGTTTTATGTTGTTTTGTATTATTGTATTATAGAACTTAATAATTCATATTTATACGTTTCTTTAAACATATACTTTTAAATGATGGTTCTTGTTTTAATATGGAAATTATTCATAAAATCACTTTGCCTTTCCAGTCATATTTATTTTCATAGATGTTAATAATAGAAGGTAATAAAGAAGGAGTTGTTATGAGAACAATTGTGTACCTTCATTTCAGTTGTACCATAAAACAGTATCATAAGACATCTTTTCTGTACCATATAAGGTACAACGTTTACAAAGGTACAAAACTGTTCCTCACGGAACATTATTTGTACCATCATGTATCTTTTTTTCTGAGAGTGTAAACATCAATCCCATCCAGGTCCTGGCACCACTTGCAACTGGTACTAGTGGCTGAGCAACTTATACAGTCTTACCTCAATTACATTCATTATAGTAAACATCAATTCCATCCAGGTCATGGCACGACTTGCTACTGGTACTAGTGGCTGCACAACTTCTACATGCATACCTCAATTACAGTCACTCTAGTCAAGTCCCATACGGGTCACGGCACCACTTGCAAATGCATAGCACATGACAGCTGACCACAATAGCAAAGGTATAAGTCCCACCAACATTATCTTCAAAATATATAGAAATCTACCTGATATTAACTATCATGGACAGGTTTTAAGCACTACTGTGGTTACAATGTCTGCAACAATGGTAACTGTTTATTACACACTATCAAGCTTTTACTCCAAGCATCTAGTTTTCACTATCATTATAAAGCTTCACTATCAAGCTTTTTCTCCTACTCTGCACTGAACCCTTAACAAGACTTTAACTCTCAGCATGTCACCAACCCAGTGGGCGAATTATAAGGCTCACGGATGAAGTGACATACCGGTTCTCCGAAGTGATACAGCTGATCACCACAGGGGCAACCTCCAATTTTCACTCAATAGATAACCTTCATTCATTGCCATTTGGCCTACTCATCAAGCCTTTGTGTGAGGCGACTTCTCCATGAGGGCTATATCTGAGAACAGCCAGCGAAACCGAGCATTAGCAGGGCCTGGATATGCAGGAAGGTGTGTGTGTGTGTGTGTGTGTGTGTGTGTGTGTGTGTGTGTGTGTG
>CAIGQW010056847.1:2477505-2488144 GCA_903798125.1 Danio choprae | reverse complement strand
TGTATTTATGCACTGACATAAGCCACACTCAATAAGTCTAGGATTGCTTTTTTATTATATAAATAAATCCAAAACAATACAAAGCATGAATGATAGAATCAAGTCTGGTTACCAAAAGTATTTTGGTTTGAATTCTACATAGGACAATAACCTGTGACCCATGACTCTTGCACATTTGACTGTGATTCTTAACCTTCCACCCAAAAGGATTCTTTTCTGTAATAATTTTACTGGTTTGGATAAAAACATCCAGCGACCAGTGCGGTTGACTAGATGCGAGGTCCCGTACCTCAAGATCTTGCGTATCTATTTTAGCCCAAGGCCATTAGCAGAGAAGTGCCGCAATGATGAGTCGCCACCACTGAAAAATCAATAAGCGCCATATGTCTCCCTTATCGTGCACTATTAATGCGATCGCAGCATATTATTCATCATACCAGAGCAGGATAAATTAGAGTGTATATGTCTGTATGTCTATTCCTGTACTGTGACATGATGTACAGACCCTAGAAAACAGCACCTGCAGAAGGTATTCATTTTGTACTTTATAATGAGACATCTAACCACCATTTATTGTGGGATGCAACCTCACACATCCTAAATAATTGATAGATCTCGTGGCGTATCTATCTTTCTCAGATGGTTTTGAGACTCTTTGTACATGAGTCTTTTTATAACATAATACTATTTATGGAATACATATTGGTGGCGAAGACTGAATTTTTTGAGCTGTGGCAGTATTAACTGCTTTTTTAGCGGGTATCTCAAAAGCTTCTGGCGCATGATTCCTGACATTCATTAGAGATGTTCAGCTCAAATTGCAAAAGGTCAAATTGCAGAGTGGGCTCTTAATTGGCCTGCGGCAATCAAAATGTTGTTATGTTCTAAATTACTGCATTAATGGACTTGTTAAATCGCTCATTAGATAAAAAGATTCAAAAGCGAGCAAAATGCAGTGGAGGCACTGCGACATTGTACAGTCGTCTGCTTATGTTTAAGTCTACACAGGTCCGCAAGGTTATATCAGTAAACAGTCTCTTCCTTACACTTTTTGAAAGGGTTTATGTAATGCTCTCTGAAGGGTGTTTTCATGTTTTACTGTATCAGCACATTCAGCTTTGTCAATTGCAGCTTGTCCCTAGTGTACTATTGAGGCCATCATGATTTATATTAGCATTCACAGCTGTGGGACAATAAATGCAAGAAATCAGGGTGTGATAATTTACTATATCTGTGTGGGGCAAAAAAAATCCTATTCAAGAATAAGATGAAAAAGTCCAACGCACATTCAGCTCGCAGAATTATCAAGGACAACAAGGACAAGTCTAAGATATATTAACCAAAAAGTACAGAAAGTGAGATGCTAGAGATAATCGCTTTAGTGACTTGGTTTTCGGATATATTTGTGTTGCAGGCATATTCCAGGCATACTGTAGATTGAATTTTTATTTAAACCAGTGCCAAGGTCATTGGTTCAATTCCTAGGGAATGTATCAACTGATGAATTGTATACCTTGAATACAAATACAGATGCATAATGCCAAACTGCCAAATGCATCAAAATTTAAATGACTTCCACTATATTGTGACCACAAAAGCTGAACTTCAGTGTAGGACGGAAACCTTACTGCTCATAAAATGAGATGGATATTGTACTTATTCAAACAAACATCTCTTTATTCAAATAAAAGGAGGGGCAGAGCTGACAGTTTAAGTATCTGATGGAGTTACAAAGATTAGTCACAATCACTTTAATATTTTTAATTGATGAAAAAATTTAATACCCACATAAAGACATTAAGAGTGACCAATAGATATATGTAAATAAATAGATATAGGATTTTACACAGCAGTTTACAAAGTTCACCCCAAAAATGGAAATGACCCCATAATTTACTCACTCTTAACCATCCTCTGTGTAATATATATGACTTTTTTTCTGTCAGATGAATACATTTGGAGTAGTATTACATTTTGTCCTGCCTCTTCATTGTTGTCTAGTGGTGACTTTTATTTTGAAGCTTCCAAAAGCACATAAATCCATCGTCAAACTAACCCAAACTAGCCACCAGGTTAACGCATGTCTTATGAAGCAGATCGATGTGTTTTTGTTACAAAATTACTTCACTTTTTTATTTATAAACTCAATTATTGACTTCTGCTCCAAAAAATGCACATTCAGCCTTACATAATGTGTAGTTACTACACAGTTTGTTTTCCAAAGATGACAATGAACAAGAAAACTAGTTGGCTTGGTGTTACTGTATAATTTAATACAGTAAATTAATCATACAATGTCATGTACATGTGTCTAAATGTCTTACATCTTGTGCTGTGTTTATATTTTAAACCTTTTAAATATTTTGGCTGCAAAAACATATCAGTCCGCTTCATAAGACATGTGTTGACCCCCTGATGGCATATGAGTTCATTTGATGATAGATGTATGTGCTTTTGTAAACTTCAAAATAAAAGTCACTGTCCAACACTATTATATAGCATGGTAAAGATGGCAAGATAACATTAAAACCACTTCAACTGAGTCATTAAAACCAAGGCTGGCTTGAGGGTGAGTAAATTATGGGGTAATTTTTATATTAGTGTAAACTGTTCCATTAAAAACACAGTTACTGTGAGAATGCAAATTTGAGTTTGGCTTGAAACATCTCCAAATCGTGTTCCCCTTATTTTTCACATCATCTCTTTGTTTTCAGATGCATCAAAAAGACTAAAATGAGGCTGATCCACTTTTAAGAAAACAAAATTTGAGATTTCTAAAACATTTCTAATCTTACAAACTATAAATGTTTTGAATTTATTAAAAAAGGGATTCAGTTTTTCACTTTGAACCATGCTTTTGACTTCAAACCTTCCGAACAGAAGACACGTGAAAGAAGTCTACCATTTTCACACTTAGTGAAATGTCATTTTTAAAGCTCAACACCTCACATCGAGCCAAATGGGCCTCTAATGGGCTCCTATCATTATAGCATTACCAGTCGATAAATGAAATGTTAAGTGCTGTGTGACATTTCAGAAAGTCTCTATTTGTAGCTTAGCATTAATGGTACTGTAAGGCAGAGATAAGGGCTGGTTTCTACTATGACTGGATTAAGTTCATTTGGGTCTCACATCTGGGTTGTTGATGAATGTGAAGTACGACAAAGGTTGATTGAGTTTAACGCTATGCTTGGTTATTAACTAATGACCATTTAGGTTGACGTTCACAAAGTGGACGGTCAGTGGTTAAAGGCCTGCTGTGACCTTCGTACGTCATGCGTCAGGTCTAATTCTACTTCAATAGTGGAGTAATTTTGTGGGAATGCTTTAAAAAGTGATCCCTCTCCGAAGGGTAAACCACAGCCAGTCCTATATGATGAAACCATCTCCAAATGTTTGCATATTCCGTGTGCTGTTGCATTTCTGGATAAGCTGTGGATATTGTACATTCTGCGTCTCAATTTTACATGCTCTCAGTGTAATACAGCGCACATGAAAGCATTGTGTTCTTCGACTGACCCAAAAATGTCTTGTCTTGCGTTTTGATATTGCAACAAGCTTGATGAACAAAGGCTAACTTTCTGTGTGTGTGATGCAGCTAAGAAACTAAACCTTAGAGATTTGTCAGAGAGAATTACGTTCTAGTTTAGCTCTTTTATGCTCCCTAGCTATTCCCTATTGTTAGCCGGGAATGTCTAATGTCAAATTTGACCTGGTATGACTTGCCTATAATAAACCCACAAGTGTTCGGATGTGTCTGTTGTTGCCCAGTTTATCCCATGCACCTGGTTTGTAAAATCTGTTTTAACCTTCGATCATTGGCCACCTGCAGAAGAGCACATTCTTGGCCCCCGTAAGATGCTGGGAATTAGTTTCCAGTCTTCAATAGAAGTTCAGGCTTACGTCCCTGCAATAATCACAGGCTGTCCAGATAGTGACCAATCACAGCTGGCCGTCGGAGCAGTCTAATTGCATAGAGTGGGACTTCTGGCTTCTCTAAATGTGTCAATGCCAAGATCGACGGTGCCAGCTGCAGGACAGTCACAGCCGCAGGGCCTGTCGCTCATGTCACCCGTTTTCCGTCTCCTCATCAGATGGAGTGGTCTGATTATGTCAGAGTAGAAGCTCGGTTCCAAAGTTGGATGTTAAATGTGGTTTCATAGCCTCGTCTGGAAAAGTACTGGTAGTCTCTCAGAGTGCACTGCCAACTGATTGTTCACAAGTAAGGTGTGAAGACATTTTGTCAGCAGCTCTGTTATTTCCAAGATCAACAACACTCGAGTCTATCCAAACGGACAATATTATGCACTTGCAACCTTGAAAATAACATTCACAATCTGCTCCGTTATTCCCCACTGCTGCCTTTTTCGATTCGGCTGTAATTCCTCTCGCCAAGATTTTATTTGCAAGAGGCTTGGATAAAATCAATGCCACTGTTGAAGAAGAGCACCACCCAAAGATGCTAAAAAGCGGTCTGCACCATCAGCCGGTTGTCAGAATACCCAAAGGATCGCTGGGTTGTCTGTCAGGTCATCTACAAGTCAGAGTTTCCCTCTTCCCCAGAAAAGATAGAGAAGGGCGCAAGGTCAAACCAACGGATTTATGCTGCCGGAATATACGGCATTGAAGAAGTCAGAAGGATGTTGGAAACCAAGCATTTCATCATGTCGACTTCTTTAAGCTCTGGGAAAAAGAGCTTTGTCAGACGTTGGCATTTCACGGAGGTTGTGACAGATTGGAGCTAACTCTGGGCATCTGGCAGGCTTTCGATTCTTTTTTTGGATATGTGGATGCGGAGTTCTGCCAGGCCCCCGTTGGCCTGCGTTGAATTGATAACAGTTGTCTGTGGGGTTATTCAAACCTTTGTATGCTTGTTTCTGTCAATGAATTCAGGATAGTGTTTTGAGCTTGACACCATTGTGTCAGAATAAGATGTAGCACAAAGTCTCAGTGTAAGTGAAATGATCCAGCGCATCATGAGATTGTTGCATCAAGCTCTCTTTGAGAGTAGCATTCACCTCTTCATTTGACCTCGGCGCAGAGACAGATTTGACCACTGAAGGAAGTCGATTTCAGACTCTGTGTGGGAGAATCTTTTTTTCTTCCTCTCAATATCTTTCTTCTCCTCTCCGTCGTCCTTTTCAACGCCCACACCCCTATATATGTTATCATTGTATGACTTGAATGGAAACCGCCAAGCATTTTAGAGAGTCTAGGCACAGTACCATCAAGCCTCGGCTGTGGTACAGTGACTGTTCCTCACCTTGGCAGCTTATCATCACATTTGTGATGTTCCACGTATGAGTGTGTATGTGTTTGTCTTTTCTGTAAACAACAAGGGAGCACACTCTTTTCTTTCATTCCTCCTTCTGTGTCTGAGGAAGATAGAGGGATATGGGCTGGTGGAAAATGTGTCATCTGTGCCTAAGCTTTGATGGTCCTTGTCTCACTGGGTTTCGTTGGACTCTATCAGTAGGCCCATGTGTAGCCATGATCACCTTTTCTCCCTTTTCCCAATTCCGTCGTGTCTCTGTGCCAACCCTCCCACCCCCACGCATTTGCCATCTCTACAAAAATACTCTCTATTCTTTCCTCAGCACACACTCAGAAGGAATATTTAAACAGCCTTGACACATCCTCTAGAAATATGCTGTCTTGTAGCGTCAGATCTCATTGTTCAGAAACGTGTTGTATTTTCACCATTAATGTACATTTTAAAGGCATCAAAAGATGGCACAATTGTCTCTGCTGACATGTAAGTAAATCAGTTTCTCTGATTTGGCATGTCATTGTTCACATGTAACAATGTCCTCAGTAGGACAGAAAAAAATGTTGGTGTAGAATTTCCCAGGGTTACAAAGCCTATTTTTTAACACATCATGTCAGGACAAACTATGCTATTCAGATAACAATATGAGTTGTTAACGTGTCCATGGAATTGTGACATAATTTTTCAAAAGAATGCTTTTTTAACAAGATTTTTTTTACATCTTTTCAGACTTTACATGCCTCAGCCTACATTTTTTGGGTATGTTGGGTATGTTTAGTTGCACGTTTCATATGACAAATCCACTAGAGAGCACTGGCTACATTTTAAAAACAAATCTGAAATATGTTATTTACATGTAGGGTACATTTTCAGATAGACAACTTTACATGCCTCAGCCTACATTTTTGGGTACATTTCGTTGCACGTTTCAGATGACAAATCACTAGAGTGCACTTTCTTCATTTTTTCGAATCTGAAGTATGTAACTTAGGGTACATTTTGTTGTAAATTTCAGATACACTTCCTTTTTGTACACATCCACAAGAAGGTGGGGCTTTTCAGATCACTTACATAAACCCTTCCCTAAACCCAACCAACATTCATTTCATTCATTTTCCTTCGGCTTAGTCCTTTTATTAATCAGTGGTCGCCACCACGGAATAAACCACCAACTTATCCAGCATATGTTTTACACAGTGCATGCTCTTCCAGCTGCAACCCAGTTCTGGGAAACACCAGAGACATACATACACTACGGCCAATTTAGTTTATTCACTTATAGCACATGTCTTTGGACTGTGGGAAAAACCATAGCACCTGGAGGAAACCCACACGAACATGGGGAGAACATGCAAATTCCACACAGAAATGTCAACTGGCCCAGCCGGGATTTGAACTAGCGACCTTTTTGCTGTGACGTGACAGTGCTACCCACTGAGCCACCGTGCTGCCCCTATACATATAATTTGTGTGAAAAAGAACAAAAATTGGCCCATAGCGTTCATTTTACCTAAATCTGATGTCAAACATATGTTTAAGTATGTTTCACTAAAATTGTAGGCTGAAGCATGTATTTCCAGTGGACGCAGTTATGAATGTAATTGGCTTAATGGGTGTTTTTTACAATGCCAATACAACATCAGCTATACATATGCATTGAATCATTCACTAATAGCATTAACAAAATAAAATAGATTTTGATTCCTTGCTGACTTTAAAGCTAAAAGGTCGATTGAGATGAAGCAGAACATGCAACATGTTAAATGAAAAGGCTCAGTCTCTTCACAGTCTGTTGCTTTTATTCAAACGATGCAATACAAGTGGATAGTGTATTTCAAACAGTGAGAGGCGATAAGCGTTAGGTCACCTCATCAGTCTCTCAATGGCAGCAAGCTCTTTTTGGAAACTGCAAATATAATGGATGAATAGCTGCTTGTGGCAGACAGGTAGAAAGTGTTGAAACTCCAGTTAGAGACAACAAACGGCTTCAAGTGTGAGTGTTGACAGTCAGTCGCAGTGGATATTAAGAACCCTGGGACTTTCAAAAACGTCGGTGTCACAATTATTTGTGTACAATCTCAACTCATGAATAATTCATAGTGTCATGATTTATTAAGCTAGCATAAGTCTGAAGCTTTATCTCCTGGATATATCAAGCTTGAAAACACTCTCAGGTTTATAAATAGGCACTAACCAAAAGTACAGCGGTAATACTATGTTTTTTTGGACATGTTCATTTTTTTCTCAAATTGTGTTTAATAGATGATGGCCAATGGGCAAAATTGATTACGATGCAGAAGTTAATTTCAAGAGACACCCTGGGAATTTAATGGACTCTGAGTAGAGAGCTTGAAATTAACATGTAGTCCTTTAGTGGATGCTTTTTTTTTTTTGCAAAAGTCCTCGATTGAACTACTAAACCCAGTTAGTTTACCCACGGCATACAAATATGGCTACTTTCATAGGCAAAATCAATATGTAAGATATATAGTGTGTTCCAATTTTTAGTATGCACCATACTACTGATTCTGAGACTCTGAAATGTGCAACTGATGGACACTTTGCTATCCCAGAGAGGATTTGTGAATGGCAGCAAAGCGACACAACTGGCAACAAAGGTCATAAAATGCAAAATGAATACAATGTCATGCTGCATTTATCAAAGAACCTATTTTACTCATGGACAGTAAAAAACTAACATAGTTTAAAAACATTCTAAACATTATAAAATTGGAAAACCTCAAAGGAATTAGAGGTGAAATAGTCTTCCCAGTTTTGACATCATGGCTGCAACAATCTATATTCAGGAATTAGGACCTGGTGGCCCCACAGTGTCACCAAGCAGCAATGTTATTTTAAAGGTTTGACACCCAGTTTGACACCCAGTGGTTGAACTAGGTATTGCATTCCTGGATCAAAATTCTATTTAATTCAATTCCTCTTTATTTCTATAGCGCTTTTACAATGTAGATTGTGTCAAAGCAGCTTAACATAGAAGTTCTAGTAAAGAACTTCTGGACTGAAGCTGTGTCAGTCCAGTTTTCAGAGTTGATTAGTTTAGTTTAGTTTAGTAGTTTAGTTTAGTTCAGGTCAATGTGGTTTAATTTTCACAGTTGAAAGTCCAAACACTGGCGCAGGTTGCCAGATTGAGAAGGAGTCTAACGATTGAGCCTAAAGGCTGATTTAAATCGTGTTCTACATAAAAGCAATGTGATAGAAGGAATATTCTCCATGTTAAAATGAGTTTTTGTTCTAACCAACACCTCGAATTGATATATTAGAAACGGATTATATTTCTTGCAGCTGAACAACAGAAAACTGACAACGATCACCTCAGGTACACCTCATGTGCTTTATTCGGTGTTAAATGCTAACAATGTGAGTTTGAATGCCATTTTACATGACATTTATTGCCATACTACTGAAAGCAGCAGCAGATAGTTCACCTCAACTTTAGAACTGTGACTCAAAACCAGCACATAGTAATTCAGCATCTACATTTAATAATGTAAAAGAGGGTTAATATGTATTAATTAGATTATAAACCTTACAATTTCGTGAGTGAGTGCATATTTTGTGCTTCTGAATGGCCGTATTTAAATTTCTGTCGTTTTTTTGTCTGGTGCAAACAGCCAAATTGCTTATCACTGCAAATCTCATTACGTAGCGTGTTGTTAGGACACAAGGTTACAATGTAACCTGCTCACCTAATGTTTATGCTCATAATATTTCTATTATTTGCTAATAAATAACCTCATGTGAAACTCTGAAATTGCATCTCATTTCGTAGTCTGCTACAGTCCACCGGAGGTCACATTTCGGTCACGAGTGCATGCTTTGAGAGCCTTTCTGAATGAATGAATGAATTAATAAATTAATAAAATACGCTGTTTTCCATCAAGGCAACTCGGGGTGCTGAAATATAATTGGCTAAACTGACATTGAGCGGGTTAAAAGAACCAAAACATAGACAGCCGTTCTGGCACGGAACATCCATTTTCAAAGCAGAATAATGGACTTCAGCATTGTTTTTCAGATAAACAAGAATGTTCACTTGGCATGTTTCCTAAATATCTGCAAACATATTGTAGTATTTTTATGCTTTAGAAGAGTCGAAAACTTACATCCAGCACCTTTAACTTAAGCCATTTTGAGACCATTTGACATTCCAAAGCAGTAGAGTATACATAGTAAATACACACAGTACACACAAAGTTATTATGTAACTGTAAACCGCAACTAGTGGCGCAGTGAGTAGCACAATGATTGTGAATGAGTGTGTATGGATGTTTCCCAGTGATGGGTTGCAGCTGGAAGGGCATCTGCTGCGTAAAACATTCATTCATTCATTCATTTTCATTTCGGCTTAGTCCCTTTATTAATCTGGGGTCGCCAAAGCGGAATGAACCGCCAACTTATCCAGCATATGTTTTACGCAGCGGATGCCCTTCCAGCTGCAACCCATCTCTGGGAAACATCCATACACACCCATTAACACTAAGCCGAAAAGAAAATGAAGGGACTAAGCCGAAAAGAAAATGAATGAATGAATAAACCTATATTTTGTGTCTGATCATGTCATGGTTAATCATTCAACAGCACTAGTTACACATAATTCTACCTATTTATTGACTTTAAACAAATAGATAAATGAACCTCCATTCAGAAGTATTCACTAGGTATGAGATGCCTTTTTTTTGACTGTTGTTTTTTTTGTCCACTTTTTTCCCAGGGGCAGGATTTATATTTTATCTTGAGGCATACAGTAGATTCTTTTTGGCCAGTTTTATAAGTTGCTTATTGCATCAAGACTGTTATACTTTTCATTACTTTTTCATTTGAGACATATTTTTGTATATGCCTGCACTTGTATGTTGGGGATACAAACAAAAACGAAACGGTTACTAAAGTAACCCTCGTTCCCCGAGGGGGGGAACGGAAATGCTATGTGGAAAACTTCCACTATGAGGATTTCATCAGAAAGCCAATCGTCTGAAGAGTAATAAAACGGGCCAATGAAATGCCAATGAATTGGCAGTGTCAGCGCGCACAGCTGGCAGCAATCACAATCAGTCTGTCTATAAGATGCCAGCTCTGCCGTTACACCATACCTTTTCTAGCCGAAGAAGCCGAACTACAGCTGTCAGCTAAGGCGCAATCGCTGTGGCGAAGGAACATAGCATTTCCGTTCCCCCCCTCGGGGAACGAGGGTTACTTTAGTAACCGTTTTGTTCCCCAGCGGGAGGGGAACTACAATGCTATGTGGAAAACTTCCACTATGGGGAAATGTATGGAAAACGCCACAGCGACTGAACCTTACCACGTCATTGGTGAGAGGTTTGCCAAGCATAAGCGTGCGCGCACCATCAT
>CAIGQW010056847.1:2443707-2457505 GCA_903798125.1 Danio choprae | reverse complement strand
AAATAAATAAATAAATAAATAAATAAATAAATAAATAAATAAATAAAGGGATGATGTCTGTATAATCACACACAAAAAAGACATTTATTAAAATCTAAATAAGAAAATGTTTTGACTATTCAGAAGTGTTTTAGTGATTCATATTCATCAGACACAAATAAGCGGATGTCTTTATGAGTGAGTCAGAAAACCATTTACTCAAATGAATAAAACACTGATTCATTCATTCATTAATTCATTCATTTTTCTTTCGGCTTAGTCCCTTTATTAATCAGGGGTCGCCACAGCGGAATGAATTGGCAACTCATTCAGCATATGTTTTACACAGCAGATGTCCTTCCAGCTGCAACCCAGTACTGGGAAACATCCACACTCATTCACACACAAACACTACGGACAATTTAGTTTATTCAATTCACATATACCGCATGTCTTTGGACTGTGGGGGAAACCGGAGCAGCTGGAGAAAACCCACACCAACACAGGGAGAACATGCAAACTCCACACAGAAATGACAAGTGACCCAGCAGGTACTCAAACCAGCGACCTTCTTGCTGTGAAGCGACACTGAGCCACCGTGTCGCCCAACACTGATTCATTAAAAAATGGCTGACTCATTAAATACTTTACTCAACCCGTTCAGACAAAAACATTGATTCATTCAGGAACATTGTGTATGAGTCATTGAAAGATTCACTCGACAACAAACATTAATTCATTTAAGAACAAAATAATCAATTGTCTAAAGTAGTAATGAATGCTTTCTTCCAGTGAGCGTTACAACAAGCAGTTCATCCAAAGAAAAAATGAAATGTTATTGAATGATTCACTCAACTGATTCATTCCAGAAACATATTCAGGAACAAAGCAAGTGTGTTTTTGTAGTGAGATGCTGAACTCAAGGAATTTCATTTAAAATACAGTGTGTTGCAGACATAGTAGTGGGGTTTCCATCCTAAAGTGAAGTAAATCTTTCCAAATTTTGCAAAAAAAAAAAAAAAAAAAAAAAAAACATTGGCTGTGTCCAAAATCGCCTACTACTCAAGCAGGATCTACATTTTGAATTTGAATTTACTACACGACCATTAGAAAAGTACATTCAGTATAGTATGAATGTGTGTAGTATGAATAAAATTCGAACATCTGTCATTATCATGTGAATTACCCCTATCGTTTGCATCACTTCACTCCCATTCATGAATTCTCTCGCGGTGCATTATGGGATAGCGTAGCGTCCATTGGATGCGCACTTCAGAATGTTGCCGGAAATAGTAGGTCATCCTGGTACTTCTTGCATACTGTTTTTTGAATACTGTGAATTCAGACATACATACTGTTTTTAACTTGCTATATAGTATGGAAGTGTGCAATTTCAGACGCAGTGTGTGTTTCCATGCAGTTGTTAGAGCTGCTTACTGTAGTATTGGTAACCTAGTAACCATCATAAATAAATATAACCATGATTATAAACAACACTGCTTGTAAGAGCAATTTTTAAACCTATACATGACTTTATTTATTTACAAAATGGTGAAAAGCAATGGACAATATTATGTCTAACATAGTAGTGTCATTGTGTGTTAATCGAAATTTTGTATAAGGGGTTGTTCACCTAATATACGTTCACACATACAGTATTCACATAGGCACGTCACTTCTTTCACTAATTTCAATGCCGTTCTAAGCTCATGATCCCATGGTGTCTGTTGTTGATAAGCAACCATCAGCTGAGACCACCACTGACAAACCCTTGCTGCAGCTCTGATACAAGTTTTATTTATGGAGAAAATGTAAAAGTGCCACAGCGTTTGGGTGCTCTGCATTTGTCTAATTAAATTAGTTTACCGTTATTACGGAAATGTGTATATTCCATATAAAGTGTGAAACTGGTGTGTGAAACTAAGTGTGAAATTGCTCGTTTTTTTGTCACATGACGCCCAGGACTCCTTCATAGATGTTTTCTCCACATTACAGTATGCGTGCCTGGTAGACGTGAGCGTGTTGCGTCCATGTTCCCTATTTTCACATACCTCTCTATATGAAATAACGAACTTGAGCAATCAACACACAATATATGTGAACGGTCACTACAAGCAGTTGTGTTCCTATTTGCTATAATAAAATAGGGAAATGTCCATATTGTCTCTGTTCTTTTTACTAAAACATTGTGTTTTCTTGGTATTGTGCTTTCTCATGTTAATCTGGCATTCACTGAAATCTAAAAATGATTATAATAGAAAGTATTATCCAATATGCTTAGCCTATATGTATTTCCATATACCAGACCCTGATGCGTGTGCATATATAGTAGCTATACACTAAAACCACCTTGAATTTCAGCACCTTGAGCACTTCATAATCATAATGCATAATCGTAATCAAATAAACGGTTTGTCAGTGAGTAACATTAGCTCAGCAGCTCACCTTGGGGCTTTGCTTCAGCAGGTCAGAAGGAGGTAAACGCCACAGGCAGGTCATTCACGGTCAGGAGCAGCGTTCACCTGAAGGTGGACAGAAAGGATGATGGAGCTGCGTACACCTGTGTGGTGGAACACGTCACGCTGGGCTCCTTACCGCACCAGGTCACAGAAGTGCTGGAGGTCCACTGTGAGTCACGCTTTTGGACTTATGTTTGACAGAAAAAAGCTTTCAGATCAGCTCAAATGGGACGTTCACTAGTGATTTTTGGATGGTAATTGCAACTGTTTTGCCAACGTGTATTTGTAGCTTAGTTACAAGTTTATATACGGTAATAGTGTAAATTTTGTGTTAACAAACTACTTTATTTCAACCAGTTGTGGTGTGATGTGACAAAATGTTAGTAGTTTAAAATGTTTGATTGTATAATGTGTAATGAATGTGTAATGAAGATTTGTTGTGTCTTCTTTTTTGTTTTTTTGTTTGTTTTTGATTTGTCTTGGGTTTCATGTTTGTTGTGTTTGATGTTTTTAATCATTTTGCCTTGTGATTTTGTTTTGGTATTTGCTTTTGGTTGTTTTACTCTTGTTGTGTATTGCATTTTTTGTCTTATTCGTTTTGGGGTTTGTTTTGCTTATGTCCTTTGTTTTGCTTTGATTTGTATTTTTGTTTGTTTGTTCGTTTGTTTCATTTTGTCTTTCATTTTTGTGAATTGTTTGGTTTTTGTCTTTTTTCTTTTGTCTTGTGCTGTTTTCTGTCTTGATTTGGATATGTCTTTAACCTGTATTGAATTTTGTGTTGTTTGATTCTTTTTTATAATGTTTTGTATTTTTGTGACTTTTTGTTGTTGTTGACATTCTGTCTCGTGCTTTTGTTTAATTTCTCTTTGTTTTGTCTTTCATTTGTGTTGTGTTTTTGCTTATTTGGGTTTGCTTTGTTTTAACTGTGACTTTTTTTTTCAATTTTGTATTGAGTTGTTGTTTAATGTTATGTTCTACTTTGATCATGTCATGCATTTTGTTTTGTTTTGTGTTTGGCTGTGTTTTGTTTTGTTTGTTTGTTTGGGGTTTTATTTCTTTTTGTCTTTTTTTTCCTTGTCATATCTTATGTTTTGGTTACATTTTTTTGTGTTTTGGTTTTGTTTTTGTCATTGCAGATCCTCCTCAGGTAAAGATTGTGCACTCAGTAATTGTACCTCAGGAAGGACAGTACTTCAAACTGGAGTGTATGTCCAAAGGCAACCCACTGTGAGTGCCGCTTTCTTTTAATCACTTACGTGAACATTGTTTGAGTATGGTTTGTCTTATGAAGCTGAACTTGCAGAATCCTCACGTCTCAGGGTGGCCCTTATCTGCATGCACAGAGCAAAAAGCAATAATACTAAATCAGATCGTGGTATTTGGGAGATATTTGGTGAGTCATATAATTGTCTAGAGACAGTTGTAACTCTTTTAGCGTGACCTTTCTGAGGTAGAGGACAAAACTGTTAAATGTAGCTCAAGCTGGAAAGATAATAAAATGAAAGACAATAATTTTTTTTTTGCCATCAGACTACTAAACCTAAACCTATTTTTTTGTTTTTACAATAGTAGTTCACATTAGATGCTTTCTTTCTTTAAAAAAATAAGTGCAACTTTTTGTGTGTTTGTTTTGTTTGTATTTTAAGCAAGTACACATTTTCTATTTTTTATTATACATTCTTTTTTTCTGAGCAAAAATAATCGTCCAATTTTTTTTCCATAGTTTACAGTAGACACCTGCTAAAACGTCATTCAGTGTAATGCTAGTTATTTGTCATAAAAGTCCTCGTCAGACCTCATGAACTGTAATTTACAATATTTACATTATTTTTACTACCAAACCACTTGGATTTACTAGTGATTTACCAGTTGAAGTTTATAATCATTTAAAATTGGAATTTTAAATTTTAAAATATATCAAGTGCTCTGTAATCTTTTTTCACCCATACAGTTGAAGACAAAAAATATTATTATTTTTCAGATATTTCACAAATACTGTTTAAAGAAGAAAAAAAGCAACACATTATTAAACATAATAGTTTTAATAATTAATTTCTTTTATATTCACCATGACTGTACATACTGTAATATTTTACTAGTTATTTTGCAAGACATTCCCCTTAAAGATCATTTTAAAGACTTAACTAGGATAATTAGGCAAGTCATTGGACAACAGAGATTTCAATCAAAATATAGTTTCTTAAGGGGGCCAATACTATTGACCTTAAAAAATAATAATAAAACTTGCTTTTATTCAAGCCAAATAAATAAGACTTTATAGGAAATACTATGAACTATTTGAAAACAAATAATAATAATTCACAGTAGGGCTAAAAATGTTGCCTTCAAATTTATGTAAATAGACATTACAACCCATTTTTTAGGTGTTTAAACCTGCACTTTTCTTTATCCTTCATCCACGACTCTATTGTTTTTTAGGCCTGAGCCAGTAATGTGGACAAAAGATGGAGGTGAGCTTCCAGACGTAGAGCGAATGATCGTAGAGGGCAGAGATCTGATTATCACCACGCTGAACAAAACAGACAACGGCACATATCGCTGTGAGGCCAGCAATCACCTCGGCACAAACAGAGATGAGTTTGTGCTCTATGTCTATGGTAAGAACCTCTGGACGACAGTAAACCCATTTGATAAATTTTTTTTAATGTTCTCATGTGTTTTCATTGTTAGTTTTATTTGTTAACGTTTATTTTAATATCCATCGTAATTCACATCAATACACACATTTCATTTGTGTACACATAGTTCATTTTAATGAAACAGAGTTTTAGGTTTTAATAGAAGTTATGTTGGGTTAAAAAGAGCATTCCACTTTCTTTTCTTCTTCTTTTTTTTGGAAATAGGCTCATTTTACAACTCCTCTACAGTTAAACAGTTGAGTTTTACCATTTTTTGATGCATTCAGCAGACCTTCAGGTCTGGCTGGAGCACTTTTAGCTTAGCTTAGCATACATTATTGAATCTGATTAGACCATTAGCATCTAAATAACCAAAGAGTTCAATAATTTTCCTACTTACAGCTTGACTCTTCTGTAATTACAGTACATCATGAAGACTGCTGGAAAATGAAAAGTTGCTATGTTCTAGGTTGATATGTCTACTATAGCCTTCTCTCATTCCTGTGTAATTATCAATGAAAATCAGCTCACTTGTGTGTGCTCTAAATTCAAATAGATACATTTCAGCATCTGCACCAAAGTAAACATGTTCTGAATCGTCTCTCACAAAAGTTTTCATAGTTGCAAGGCACGATACTTGTGCAAGCTGGTAGTCACATTGGTTAAACTGACGGAAGTTAGCCAGTTATCAGGTGCTGCAGATGCTAATGGTCTAATTTAATGATCTATGCTAAGCTATTTTACTAGTGTAGATGCCAGTTTAGCAATGTGAGCCAAGATAACTTTATAATACCTGAAGAAAGTTAACATAATGTTAGCATAATGCTATTTTAACAGCATGCTAACAAAATTACTAAGCTAAAATTGCTCCTGCCAGTCCCTAAGATCCGCTGAATGGATTCAACAATGGTAAAACTCAACTGTTTAACTCACCTGTAAAATTAGCCTTTTTATTTTACTTTAATGGATATAATATTGGTAATTATTTGCTTTCTATTGGTGGCATGATAAAAATCGATAAATCGTAATGGAATATGTGCCAAAACACACTCAAAATGGTATCACTTTACAATGAGGTTTCATTTGTTAGTGTGTTTGTATTTACTAATGAACAATACATTTATTAAAGTAATTTATTTGTCTTTGTTGATGTAGTTTAATAAAAATACAAAGTAATTATGATTAATAAATGTTGTTGAAGTATCGTTCATTCTTAGTTACATTAACAACCTTCATGTAACTTCAAATGTATTGGTTTTAATGGTTAAAATTCAATGGTTTATGTTTTTGATGATATTAGTAGCAGAAACCATTAGAACTTCTGTGATCATTTCTATTGTAGTTTTTTTTGTCAGCAGGGATTCGCACTCAGTAAACCCGTCCTGGCCTAGTTTCACCAGTGTTTTTGTGTGAAAACTGCTGGTGGTTGCAGTATTCGCCACCAAAGTGAGACGGAGCCAGAAATGATAAGTTGGTTCTCCAAATCAAAAAGTAAAGCAAGAGAAGAGCACACAATTAAGGGTCCACTGCTAATGCGGATAACATTTGTCAAGCTAAAATTGGAAGGGAGATACAGAGCGCCCGGGACAGAGACGGATTTGTAGCATTGCTTTTTAATGGGCCCAACAGCAATCTTTGAGAGAAATCGTACTTTGTTTTGTTGTACTAAAAACAAAGACGTGGGATTTGTCTCAACAGGAGGGGTTTTTATCGACGGACACCTTTTGAAAGTCAAGCCCACAGCACTCCATGACTTTCCGATGGCCTAGATTTATTTGGACACATTGAAAAGGCGAACAGACACACAAAAAACAGTTTTACTAGTGTAGATGCCAGTTTAGCAATGTGAGTCAAGATCAATCTATAATACCTGACGAAAGTTAGCCTAATGGTAGCATAATGCTATATTAACAGCATGCTAACATAATGTTTTTAAAATGTATTTTAATTTATTTATTTATTTATTGTTGTATTTATTTTAGACTGTACATATACTTCGTAATGGCTACCATCTGAAAAATAACAAAAAGTTAGTTAAAAAAACATTATTTATTTATGAAAATATTGTTTCTGTATTTTTTTAATTGTTTAAAATGTTCTGAAACAAACAGTATATGTTTTTTAAAAAGACAAGCATACAAAATATTGTTAATAATAATAATAATGTACTGTACTTGTGCGAATTTGCGAACATTTTTTAAACATAATTAAATACTTTACATCTATGGTTCTATAAATACTCCTGATAAAAGTCAGTGCTAAAGATAAAAGTTACTTCTTAAGTTAAGTCTTGAGAGAATAAAATATATATTAAAAGTATAAATAAACATTTCTGAACTATCATTTTGAGAACATTATGAAGGTTCTACTAATGTCAATGTTTCCAGTTTTTATAATAACAGTAGATTTTTATTTATTCATAATTATTTTATTTATTTTTTTTACAATTTGATCTACAATTAAAAGAACTTTAACAGAATATTCTCAGAACACTCTATATGTTAATATTAATGTTAGCATTTTAGTGTTAACATTTTGAGAACGTTACAATATATCCGGATAAGTTCTACTAATATAAAGGCCGGTTCACCATAAGAATAATAACTTTAAATATAACTCTAACTATAAATGTGTACGCACCCCTAAACTATTCAGCGTATTACATTTCTAGCACGTAACACAACACAAGCCTGAGGTACTTTTATTTTCATACTTCAGTTTACTAGCATGCCTTACATAGCATTTACAGTTTTATCATTCCCTCCCATGGTTTAACCAATTGTTATCAAATGATCTTTTAATATTCTTAAAATTTTCATGGCGTCTTTAGCTTTAAATTGCCCAAGCCCTTTATATTTCAATGAATTCTGATTTGCTGTCAGTGTTTTATTGTTTATTAGCTAGGGGGGAAATTGTGCTGAAAGTGTTCTCAACATATTTATTATTACAGTTGTGCTCTGACCTCTGCTGTTGTTTCACATTCAGAATGATTTTTAGAATTATGTATTTATCGTTTTTTTTTTTATTATTGTTTCTTTTTTATAGTTATCGTGCTTGGTGTGAACGGCCTTTTAATGTAATATTGTATTTTCATAACCTTGAGAAAATCTTTCTAGAACATTCTTAATAACTGGGTTACTATCAAAGACTGACCTGGCTAACCAGTCAAGTCTTGACCTCCAGTTTTTCTTTTTTTTTTTAAATGAGAGAAAGCGAGTGACAGATAGGTGTGGAGAAAGAGAGAGAAAGGGAGAATCTCATTCACATGACTCATTACCTCTGCTTCTAATTCATCTAGATGTCTGTCTTCACCCGAGTGATATTTATTAAGCCCTTCCTCTCAGGATGAGTTGTCCGACTCGCTCCCGAATGAACCTAATTTGCTAATGGTACGACTGCCAAGTGGCAATAAATGTCAGTTGAAATCACACAGTCTCTATTCATCTTCAGTTACCGCTTTAATTTCCGTTTATTAATGTGTCTGCTGGTAGGTACACTTTATTTTTATATTTTTTCCGAGGACAGATGGGAACGGAAATGTCTGGTGTTTAGGAAAGGCAATAAATATAAAGTAACATTTGGAATGTGCTATTTAAGATTACTTTGTTTAGTGTTTTAGTCTTAGAATCGGTACCCATTTCTAAGATTAAAACACTAAACAAAACTAAAAGGCATTGAATGATTTGAATTATGATTGTACTAAATGATTTTGGTTCCTTAATGAGTCCATTAATTGTTAATCTAGTTATACCACTTGTGCAAAAGAAGTCTGCTCGATTGCTCAAGTGAAAATAAATCTGATTTTAAAAGTATGGTTTAAAAATGCTGTAGCTGTAGATTATATAGTACAAGTAAGGGATTATCAATGGATATTAAATGCAAGACAAATAGGCAAAGAACTCCCCGATGTGACGATGAGGTCATTTACATAGTTATAGACAAGTTTAAACTAGTTGACAAAATTTTCATCAGTTATGACATGTTAGATTTCCTAGTCCCCACTTTGAATAAGTCACAGGCAGATAGAGCATGCAAAAGATAAAGATTATATGTGTGCATGTACAGTAGTAAACATTTGTCAATCTAAACTATTGAATAACATCCATTCTTGTCTTGAAATTTTTGAAAAACTTTTTTGCTCCACTTCAAATAACTACTGTAAATGACACAGGTATATCTAATAGCTCAATGTAACAAGTTAGCTACCTTTTCGCAAATATATGATCATATTGATCAAATTTTAAGAGTTGGTTATTCAACATCAGCTTCCTGGAAGCTGAAGCCCACGTCAGTGTTCTCAAGATCATACAGATGAATCAAAGTTCTCAATGAGTTTCTATGGTTACTACTAATGTTTGAGGGAAGCACATTAATTGCAAAACTGACTTGAACTTGGCGGTGTTAGATCGAAAGTGAGGGGGGTTTGGGGGGATCACGGACGAAATTGAAGAGCAGCAGGGGGGTTAGGGGTGGTTTTGGGGGGGACAAAAGTGAAGAAGGGGGGGTGATATAAGGATATTTAAGGATATCTATAAGCCAGTGTGCTCCAAAAACAGTGACAAAATTTGCGTTTAGAAGATATAAACCTTGGATAAACAATCAAAGCTTGCCGTTTGTCCCTTCTGCCTAAATGGATCAAGAATTTGTTTTCACATCACCTCATACTTCAGTTTCTCATCAAATCTTGACCAATCAAATGCTCTCTAGTATCTCACATGCTCCACCCCCTTCAAGACACTTCTCATTTGTTTTTCATTTGATGCGCTTGAGCTCAACCACTCCACACTGACAAAAACCAAACGCTATTGGATTTTTTTTTTTTCAAAGGGGAGGAGCTACTCTATGTCCCACCTTCTCTTCAGGTTTCAGTTGAGATGACATCAAACATCGAAAAACAAAATGCACATTTCAATGCACTTCATAGGACCTTTAACAGAGAAGTTTATACATAGGTATAAACATAGTATACATAGGTATCTCTATTAGAGCTGTGACACAGTGGATAGTTATGCCACTCACAGGCTTCACCCTCTACTTTTACTCTCACCACTTTGCTCTTGTATGATGAAAGTCAAATAACCTACAAAGAAAAAAGTGCAACCTCTATATATTCAGTAGACAAGCCCACGCAAGAAACAGAACATTTCCAGGAAGACTAGATAACAGCAGTGTCCATGGCCAATCCAATTGCTCCGCTGGATGAGAAAATCTATGTATTGGTCCGCACGCTTCTATGTGCGTGTTATTGAGCCGGCGAGAGACCTGTGACATCTCTCCAGCAGGTGTAATGTATAGTCTAATTGTAGGCAGCAGTGGGTCTGAGCAGACGAGACTCCCTCTGGCTACTCGCAGCCTCCGGTTCTCCACTGACTTTTAAATGAGCATCAGCATTTATGTCTCGTGGGTTTAATCCAGCTCTTGCTTGGAACTGTAAAATATTTATTGCGCACTTCCTATAATCAGTGTGTGCTCTCCACCAGCCCCCTCTCAATTAAAACCATGAAAAACAGATGAAAAAGAGTTGCATTTACTTGCTCAGAAAAAGCATGCAAGCATCCATAAAATTGACGTCTTTTCAGAAAGGCGTTTGGAGCAAGAGATAAAATGCTTCCAGAGGCACTTGTGAGGCAGTTTGACCCTAAACTAAATCCTTACCAAATCGCTTGAAACTGCTGAGTTGTATTTATATTTCTTTTTTATTTTCTCTCTAGTTTTAGGTCTTTTTTAAAGAGCTAATTATGTATCAGTAATCAGTTCGGGAGACATGTAAAGGAAGGGCAGGCGAGACTGATCAAAACAACCCTGCGTTTGAAGTCCAGGCAGAGGAAACTAGCAAATGCTTACGTTTCTGATGTTGACGTTAAGGATTAAACATTAGAAAACCAGAGGAGATGCCTTGGCCAAACGGAAAAGGAAAAAATAAACAAAATAATAATGCTGCTTTAGAATTTGGCAAAAGAGGTTTATCACACAAAAACAAACAAGGCCAGGTCGCATTTCTAATGTTTATTCATTCATTTCCCTTTGGCTTAGTCCCTTATTTTTTGGGGGTCGTCACAGCGGAATGAACCGCCAACTATTCTACTCTCATACACTACGGCCAATTTTGTTTACCCAATTCACCTATACCGCATGTCTTTGGACTGTGGAAGAAACTGGAGCACCCGAAGGAAACCCACACAAAAACAGGGAGAACATGCAAACTCCACACAGTCCATCAACCTTCTTGCTGTGAGGCGACAGTGCTAACCACTGAGCCACCGTGCCGCCCATATTTCAAATACTAAATCTAAACATGGTATTCTTACCCAAACTAATATAATATGAAATGAACTGAAATATTAAAGTACTATAAGTATTGTTTTTTCAACATAGGCTCATTGGAAATACGTGCTTCAGCCTACGTTTTTGTGAATCTTCAAAAACCTATTTCAACCAACTGCAGTTTCTAGGTAAAATTAACTCTAGTATGATGCCAGTGACTTTTGTTCTTTTCACACTAATGATATTTACAGCAGGGACATATTATTGATGAATAAAGGATTATTTTAATGCAATTTTTGTACAGAAAAAATAACAAATACCTCAAAACAACTTAATGTCTTCAATCTATCTCTATATGCACAACCTTTCTTGCGTGGTCAGTTTGCTCGCAATCTCACTGTGCAATGTTGTATGCTTAGGTGTGCTTGGGTTCGAGTCTGCTGAAACATGGTTCCACAATATAGATAAAAACTATGTAAAATCAAGGTAAACTATGTGGTCGCAGTGCACTTTTCTCATACGTTTGCTCTGGATAACACTATTGGTTAGGTTTAAGGTCAGTAGTTTGCTGGTCTAATTGATCTGCAAGACAAGTGCTGCCATTTTGAGGACATTTACAAGAGGTAAATGTATCTGAAACATACAACAAAACGTACCCCAAGTAACATACAGACACCACATAATATTTCAGACACCAAACCAGCACAAACGTTTGTTTTTTTGAGGCACAAATCCGCACAAACGTAGCACAAACGAATGGCATAGTTTTGGGGATTATTTAATTTTATGGGGTGCCAACTTCACGGAGGTTCACAGTATCCAAGTGCCCTGCTATCGGTTCAGTATGTTCACTATGTAACATAACTGCCCCCTGCTGGTCATGTCTTTATTGTGTTAGAGCATTCTGTGTAGTACTGTGGAACACTGCAGTGTCATGTGTGATAACGTTCATTCACTCGCGCATTCTTAGTAGCCACATCTGTAATTCAGATTCACAAAAATCTAGCCAATATAGCCAGTGCCCTTTTCGTGGATTTGTAATCTGAAACGTGTAAAACAAAACGTATCCGGAGCAATGTATTTTACATTCCACAAAAATGTAGGCTGAGGCTGTATTTCCAATGAGCCTGGGCTGTTTTTATTTGTTTATTTTTATTTATATTTTTTATTTTTACTTTACTAAAGCATAGAAGTACTATAATATACTTGCAGTGGCAACATGCAGAGTTCTTATACTTATTTTTCTAGAATGCATTCATGGCCACTAACTTTTTCAGTGCTTGTTGCAGAAGTATTTTCCCCATTCATTTTATCCCATATAGATTTTTAAGAAGTCTTTGCTATAGCTGCAAGAAAAATCACAAACTGACTTGAAACCCAAAGAAAAAAGTATATGGGAAATCTGACCAAAAAAAGGTGCAAGACTGTGAATTTAACAACTGAGGACGAGTCCCATGAATCCCAAGAATCACTGCAAAACGAAATATAAAACTATTCAATGTTGCTGGTTGTATCTACAGAAACAATATGTTTCAAGTTTACGGCAAAATATGTCTTTGTATAAAAATATTATTGTAAGAGATTAAACGTTATTTTATTTATAGGTGCTGTTTGCTTGATGCAGTTCCCCGATTGGTTGAAATCTCTGCACTGAATCAAGGGCAATTATGCTATTCAGTTAATTAATTAAAATTAAATTAATGTGAACAGATGGGTTCAACAAAGGCATATACATAAATTATCAATCCCTGAGCTCGCAATAGATCTGTCTTTATAAGTTTTAGTTAAAAACGTATTTATTTATGAATAAAATGAAGAGTTTTACTTCTTTAACTCGACTCTTGTTCTCTGTTTTACTTTCAAATGTGTTTTAGTTTTAGTAGTCTGTGTGATCCCCCCCATTGCCATTTTAGCCAATGATATTTAAACAACCCGAGTTGCCAGTTGGCAGAAAACCCAGCATACTGCAGCCATTGAAGACAGCAAATGATCTAGGTCAGGAATCAAAGATTCTACACTCTATAAAAACATGATGTTGAAAGTAACCCAATTTAGATTGTCAGTTCATTCATTTAACACAAAACAATGTATTGCTTTATGCCATCCATGTAACCAAAAGTGTATTAAAAAGCAGATAAATACTGGATCTTAATCCCCTGGTCCCTGCCAATATTATCCATTCAAGTTCTTCAACAAATTTGAGGATGTGCGATCAACCCCCACACACTGTGTCCCAAAATAAAACAACATATAGGAATAAATTAAAATATAAAATGTATGCAAGTGGATGTTCAGAGGAGTACAAGTTGTGAAGAAAACAGCGAGAGGACAAGATCAAACAAGAACATAATGTTATCTGCATAAATAAACATAAATATTATCTGCATATTTTTCCTCCTACAGTACATGCCTGATGTGCAGAAAGAAGTAAACATTAAAATGAACACCACCATTCAG
>CAIGQW010056847.1:2429961-2443307 GCA_903798125.1 Danio choprae | reverse complement strand
CAGCAATAATTAATTCATTTGATTGAAAGTGGCAGTAAATAATTTTTTTATATTACAAAATATCTCAAATACACAGTTCTTTAAAGCTTTCTACTCACCAAAGAATCCTGGAAGAAAATTATTAAAGCTTCTACACTAATACCTTTTCAACACTGGTTATATAAAGAAATGCTTACCAATAACGTTGCGTATCTTTCTCATATTTAAATGAAAGCTGGAATAGTGGCTACTAAAGTTCAAATTGAACATAGGCTCATTCTGAAAACGTAGCCCTATATACATTTCTGGAATTCGCAAATTATGTAGCCAGAGGTACGTATGGCTGCATTTCGTCTTTAAAACGGAAGCTACGGGGCGGTATGATGCTGTTCCTTTTCGGGCTTACCAGCTGACCGCTTACCTCAGTGTGGAAGGCTTTCCTGATGTTACCAGTTTGTCCAGTTGCTCGCCACGTATGTCGGTGGACTTGAGATGCAGAGAGGAGTTGACCATGACGATAGGGTTCAAATCCAGTGAAGGACGATTCCAGAAAGGCAGTAAGACAAAAACACAAGCCAAAAAAATAAAATAAACAAGTAAATAACAGGGTGAGAATGTGGTAAAATCTGAAAACGTTGTAAAAATCAGGCGAGGGTTTTTTTTTCTTTTCTGGATTGCTTTTTAAAACTGTCGGTTGGGTTCAGGGAAGTGGGTGGGTGGGTCAATCGGTGCTTTTTAAAACACTATCGGTTGGGTATGGGAAGGAGGAGGGTGGGTCAGTCGATCAGTCAGTCAGTCAGTCGACAGTGGGCTCTCGTGGATTTACACAAGAACAGCAGGCCGGAATGGCACTCGCGAGAGAAATTTGAGATCTCAAAAAGCACACACAGCGGCCTCTGGTGGATTCGCGAAAACAAAAACTGCAAATAAACCTGCCTCCTGGGATGTATTTGGTGCTCTCCAGAAATATATAAAGCGGTACGTTTTCAGAATGAGAATTTAAGAATTTCTTATACGTTATATTATTTCTTACTACTAAAATATCAATAAAAGTCACTTTGTTAAATTACAGAGTTGAATTTTCAACATCAAAAGTCGACAGAGCAGAGATCAAGCTCCCACAATGCAATTCACAACCGTAAATAAACAGAAAACACGAAATATGGAAACAGATATTAATTATCTGATAATTAACAGATATTTGATTATAGTTTGTATTGACATTAATTTCCACAATGGCCACTTACTGTATACAAAACTGCCATCAACAACAGAACGAAAGACCTAATTCTCTTCAAGCAAAAATGTAATTGGGTATTTCATTTGATTTTGATGTGAAACATGGCCCTGACATATTCCTGACAGGCTTCGTGAGCTACACCCAGATCAGAAAGCCTGAGGGAGACACACTCAGCCCGCAGCAGAAATGAGCCGCCAACAGTCACACAGCGTTTGAACTGCAGCGCCAATGTTGATCTTTTCCCGTCTTACCATCTCTTGTCTTTCTCCATCTTTCTCGCTGCCACTTCACATCACCTCCACCTTTTTACATCAGACACTCTTTTTTCCCCCTGTTATTGTACAAATTGGACTAAAAGGTTTTTGGCTCCAGAAGAAGAAGAAGAAGAAAAAAAAGGCTAGCCACAAATGAAATTCTGGTTGTCATTGTGTGTCATGGAGGTGAGAGATAAAAGGCTTTGCTAATCAGACATCTGCTCTGTTTCGATAGATGGAAGGGCAGATGTAATTCTCCACCATGGACAAACAAGCGTATGAGGACAAGTAACACTTCATCGTGTACCTTAAAGTGTTATTTAATAACATAATTTATTTTGTTATCAAATACATACTTTTGTGTTGTTCCAATCCCCTGAGACCTTCGTTCATCTCTGGAACACAAATTAAGATCTTGTAGATGAAACCCGAAAGCTCTCTTCTAGCATGAACATGGTCAATGTCACTAGTTTAAAATTGCGTATTTGTCTGGAATTGAACATTCTTTGAAACATTTGAGATCATTTAAGTACATGAGTCAGCAAAATGCTGTATATATAACACTGTTCGGGTAGTTTTTTGAATATTTGAATTAAAAAATGCACATCTTGTGATTTTAAATAGATCTTCTTCGTTTATTTTTATTTTAGTTGAATCAAATGAACTTAAATCAGTCAAACTGACTAAAAATACCACATTAAACGTTGTATAAGTCCACAGAATATAACACTGTTGTAGTGTTTTTAGATATTTTTTTAATGGAAAAAACAAGATTACATATTGTGCCTTTGTATACATCCTCTAAGTGAATATGGTACACTGTAAAATAAATCTTTCTGCCTACATTTATTTAGTTTAAACAATCTAATGAACTTTTCTACACCGTTAATGTTTTTTTAATGACACAGTATTTAACTGTAATATGAATTGAAATTTACTCTAGGACAGTTATGCAGTGTTACCATATTTTAAAGTTGCATTGTGAAAATTACAAACCTGATCTCAAGAAGAAACGTAACTATTTTATGTTTAGTCAGTTTAGTGGCTAATTCATACGAATTCGTATAAGTAGTATGAAAATGTGCGATTTTTTTTTTTTTTTTTTTTTTTTTTTTAAGGAGGCCTGGCACACCTAAACCCAACCGTCATTGGGGATAACCAAATCGTACTAAATTGTACGAATGCGATCGTACAATTTCATACAAATTAGCCACTAATTCAAAAAGTTGCTAATTACAGTGAGATAGCGTTAAAATTACTGTATATTTTACAGTAAAGATATACAGTACTGTAAATGCATATACAACAAGATAAACAATGCTGTAAATGTATATACAGTATTTTTGCTGTAATTGACTTACAGTAAGTTCCTGGCAAACTGCTGCCAGTAAGTTACTGTAGTAGATTCAACAGGGAATTGTTAAAAGTGTAGTCATCTCAACTTAAAACAGTCAAACTGACTAAAAAATATTACGTTAAACTTTCTATAGCTAAAAAAAATTGATACTTGATTAGCCTATTAAATTAAGTTAAAGTAGCTTAAAAGTGTTTGTTGTCATGACTGTTTGTCATATAACTTTACATTTGGGGCCTCACGGTGGTGCAGTGGATAGCACGTTCGCCTCACAGCAAGAAGGTCGCTGGTTCGAGCCTCGGCTGGGTCAGTTGGCCTTTCTGTGTGGAGTTTGCATGTTCTCCCCGTGTTGGCGTGGGTTTCCTCCGGGTGCTTTGATTTCCCCCACAAGTCCAAAGACATGCGGTATAGATGAATTGGGTAAGCTAAATTGTCCGTAGTGTATGAGTGTGAATGGGTGTGTATGGATGTTTCCCAGAGATGGGTTGCAGCTGGAAGGTCATCCGCGGCGTAAAACATAAGCTGGATAAGTTGGCGGTTCATTCCGCTGTGGCGACCCCAGATTAATTAAGGGACTAAGCCGAAATGAAAATGAATGAATGAATGAATGAATGAATAACTTTACATTTGAATTTTAGATTTCAATACACTGGATACACTGAATAAAATGTTTGTTTTTTTTTAAGTTAAATGTTTGCAAACATTTTATATGGGCTGAGTTAAAACCAAAATTTAGTAATGTTCAACTTAATTTGTTTGTTTAAATTCAGCCCATATAAATTGTTTGCAACCACTTACCTTAAAAAGAAATAAATAAATAAAATAAATCCATTTAACCATTTTTTTCAGTGTAGGAAGTTTCAGCAAACAATTAATAAATAATAATAGTAAATAGCACAATAGTAAATGTGATCACACCAGTGTTCTTTGTGTAGCATACTGTGAAGTCAATTTGTGATGAAGTGTCTGTTTATAAAATCCATAGGGCTACAAGCATAGTGATTTTTGCCCACACATGATTTTCAGCACTTAGACAAAAAATCATGCACTTTTCAGCACTTTTTGGACAAAAATTTGGGCATAAACGTTATTGATGAATCATGATTTATTCATGAAGACATCGGTATGCAGATTTCACTCAACCAATTACCGAATGAGACCCATTGCCCCGATTTTTAATCCACTATATCTGCGCAAGATAAAGAGGCTAGTAACTCAAATGACTAAACTGGCATTAACTGGCTCCATTGGTTTGAAATACGGAGCGATTTGCATGATAAGTAGCATCATTACAGAGCCGCGCAACAGACGTCGGAGATTAGCATCAATGTATACTTATGAACATGTCCAAATGGCTGTGTTTTTCAGGATGTGTTAGTGTGTTCTTGAATCCATCATGTCGTCCCAACGTTTGATCATCCTGACTGCAGGTTAATGCGGTCGGTTACTGTCTTCATTATTGCACTTTGAAAAATGCTGGGTTGATTTAATCAAATTTTGGGTCATATATGGACACCCCAACCATTGGGTTTGTCCATATTTGACCCAAAATTGAGTTAAAATAATCTAACATTTTTGTCTGTGTGTGTGGTTTTTAGTTTGTGGCTTTTTTTCCCTTCTCTCCTTTGTTTTATGTCCTCACCCTTGTCTTCCCTTACTGCCCCTTTCTGTCTGCGTCCATGGCTGACAGCTAAAGATTTCCCAGGTACAACTACAGGTAAATATGTTTTTTGCTGGAGTGCTGGTATCATCATTGCGGGACAGGGCGCTGTAATGTGGCTTGTGGACTGGTGGCTCGAGTTTGGCCAATTAACCTCCTCCATAGCATGAGCTGGGAGCCATTTGCCTTGCATGGGAGCACTGCTGATCTTTGTCAAATGTCATGGTGCTCCATGGTGCCGTCATTCACACGAGGGAAGCTTAAACCTTTGGCCTACTTACTGTCGGGAGGGAATGGAAATGAATCACGTTTTCTGTTAGGAAGAGCCTGGAGAGTTAGAACTTATAGGTTATTTCGTAGAAGGGTCAATGGCATGAGGAGAGCTCTGCACTGAATGAAATATTCAAAAAGAAAGTAATATTTGCTGAAATAATGTAGTTTAAAATGCATGTACTTAAAATATTTTAATGGCATGTGGTATAACTATGAAATTCTTAAAGAATTGTTAAATATTATTGACAATTTGCTGAAATTATGTAGATTAAATAGCTTGTTCTTAAAAAATTATAATAATAATGCCATTTTAAGGTCAAATGTCAAGTGGTATACCAATGTAATTCTTAAAGATTGACATTTTAGCTGAAATATTGTAGTTCCCCAGTGGTAGGGGAACTTCAATGCTATGTGGAAACTTCCACTATGGGGTTTTCGTCAGAAAGCCAATCATCTGAAGAGAAATAAAACGGGCCAATGAAATGCCAATGAGTTGGCGGTGTCAGCACACGCAGGTGGCAGCAATCACAATCAATTCGTGTATAAGAATGCCAGCCGTGCATCACAAAAACACCTTTTCGCTTTCAGAAGGCTTACGTGCAGACTGAAAGAGACATTTTGCTGTCATCCTCTAACTTCGAGAGAGTGAGAAAAAGCTGCCATCTTCTGAGAGGCTGATTTCTACCGGTTCCAGTGCAAGTGACAGCGCGAGCAGCGACGGTCGAGCTGGGCTTCTCCCGTCCCTGGGCGTTTCGCTGGACCGGTACTTCAAAAGCGGTGAGTATAAAGCAAATCCTAAAAGAGCAACACGGTCGTGCAGCTCCGACCGTGCGTTTCTGGATGCGGTGGTTCCCTGTCCATGGATGATGGGCACGAGCACTGTGTTGCATGTCTGTTGCGCAGCTAAGATCTCGGCTCGCTCTTGCAAAAGTTTTCCATAGTGCAAGTAGCGGTTGGCACTCAGGCAGATCTGTGGGTCACAGTAGGGGTCTATCTGTCACCCTTGTGCTTGCGGACCTCCCATTCCTCAGTGCGCTCCATCCGAGCTTCAAGTGAGAGAAGGCTCTATCCAACAGGATGATTGCCCTCTCACTCGATGACACTGAGGACCAGATGTCCATCGCTGCATCAGAGGGTGGGCTGTCATTTTCCGGTGACAATTCAGACCCGCTTACTCCATCAGGGGTGGTAAGCAAGGCTCCGGATATGGAATCGAATATGATGGCTGTGATAACCCAAGCTGCTTTGGCTGCGAGGCTGGAGATGGCTTGTCCCCTTAGCTTCACCGCCAGATTGACTAGACTGGTGTCACATGGAGGATGAGAAGGGGAAACCCTCAAAGCCTCATGTCCCCTTCTTCCCCGAGGTGCACAGTAAGTTCACACAGCACTGAGGGCACCTTTTTATGCCTGGTCTGCGTGCGCTCCGCCCTCACCTTCCTCGATGATGGAGCAGCCAGGGGGTACGAGGCGAATCCCCAGGTCAAGCGTGCTAGCGCAGTCAATCTTGCCCGCGTAGTGCCCCTTCCAAAGCGTGTAGGTTGTCTGCGTCCCTCGGGGCCAGAGCCTACACTGCTGTGGGCCAGGCTGCTTCCGTTTTGCTTGCTATGGCTGGCGCAGGCGTTGGCCCAGTGGCACGAGGAAGGTTCTGACCCAGGCTTAATGCACTATGCACTGCAACCGACTTTGCTCTGAAAACACCAGGTCGGCTGTGAGTACCCTGGGAAGGACGATGACCACACTAGTGGTACAGGAACTCCACCTCTGACTAAACCTGGCAGATATGCGTGCCGTTGACAAAGTTCACTTTCTTAACACACCCATATCCCAGGCTGACCTGTTTGGCGACACCAAGGGTGAGTTCACCCAGGAATTCACCATGGAGAAAGAGCAGTCAAGTGCGATCGGTGGGCTTTAAAAACTGCTCTCCCCATCGAACCGTCAACTTTGGCTGCTCTTCGCTGAAGGCGCTCGTCTGTTGCTCCAAAATCTGCTCTGCCGCCCTGTCCATTCCACCGGTTAAGCGACAGTGTCGAGCACCCCGCAGACGATCACCGCCCCCGCCTCAGGGTGTCGTTAAGTCCAGTACAAACCGTAAATTTTTTCACCTTTCTCCAGGTGTGACAACCCGAACACTGCCAACACTGTATGGGACACTATGCCTTCCAACTCACAGGATCGGTGCCAGAGGACAGGTTCCTTTCTCTCGCACTCCCAGCCGCCCTGTGTGCCATTCTTATCCCTGGCGAACACAACCATGCAGCCTGTGTGCTCTCACGGCAGTTCACACCTGGGAGAATAGAGGTTCCACCCCCGGCTGTCCAGCTGTTATGGGTGCGTTTTGGCGCACAGCTGACGGCCCCTTCCTGGCAAATCTCTTTGAAGACGCTCCTTTTTTGGGACAGGCACCTGCACCCAGATATCTGGAACCTCACGTGTGGTCCATAGATGGAGCGCGGAGGACTTATGTGACTTACCGGTTCGGTGGTTAACACCGTCACTCAGGTTAGAGCCCCCATCTATGAGCCAAAAAATATAAATAAGCCTTAAGCGCTTCACAGGTAAGTAAGGTAAGTAAGGGCCAGGGGACACATTTGAGGGCTGCGTCTCTGGTGATGATGGTGCGCTCACGCTGGAGCCTGGCGAACCTCTCACCAGTGACATGGTAAGGTTCAATCACTGTGGCGTTTTCCATACATTTCCCCATAGTGGAATCTTTCCACATAGCATTGACGTTCCCCTCCTGCTAGTGAATGAAATGGTTACTACGTAACCCTCATTCCCCGAGGCTGGAAACGGAAATGCTATGTTCCTTCGCCACAGTGATTGTGCCTTAGCTGACAGCTGTAGTTTGGCTTCTTCAGCTAGAAAAGGTGTTTTTGTGTTGCACGACTGGCATTCTTATACATGAATTGATAGTGATTGCTGCCAGCTGCGTGCATTGACACGATTGATTGGCTTTCTGACGAAATCCCCATAGTGGACGTTTCCACATAGCCCCCTCGGGGAACAAGGGTTACATAGTAACCGTTTCGTTTATAATGCATGTTCTTAAATGTTTTTTTAATGCCAATTTTAAGGTTCAATGTCAAGTGGTATAACCATGGAATTCCTAAATATTATTGACATTTTTGCTGAAATTACGTGGTTTAAAATGCTTGTTCTTAAAAAAAATATATATGCTATTTTAAGGTTGAATGTCAAGTGGAATAACCACGAAATTCTTAAATATTATTGGCATGTTTTGCTGAAATAATGTAGTTTAAAGTGCTTGTTCTTACAAATGATTTATTTTAATGCCATTTTAATGGCAAATGTCAAGTGGTATAACCATGGTACTCTTAAAAAATATTGAAATTTTTTTTTTCTTAAATGATGTGGTTTAAAATACATGTTCTTAAAATATTGGATTTTAAATGCCAATTTTAAGGTAAAATGTCAAGTGGTATAATTAAGGAAATCTTTAAATCATTTATAATCATAATAAAATCATATATTTATTATTATATTTGGGGAAACAATTTTTTTTTATAATTTTGCCATTTTGTTTTTATCAAATGTCAAGTGCTTTTAAAATAAACAGTATCAATATCAAACACCAAGTGGTGCAACCAAGTTGCAACAGATAAGTAATACAACTGTACAAAACAACCAAGAGTTGTTTCTTTAAATTGTTTTGTTGTTGTTGATTTGAAAGTCAAATATCAGATAGTCTACCCAAGTAAATGTAAAATGTAAAATGTAAATGTAAAAAATTATAAAATTGTATAGAATGAAACCGTTTTAATCAGCCCCACCTGTAAATCTGAATATCTTTAAGCCTAGCAGTGGGTTTTATTTATTTATTTAGTTATTCATATTTATTTATTTTAGAAGCAACAGCACTCTCAAAAATAAAGGTACAAAAGCTGTCACTGGGGTGGTACCTTTTCAAAAGCTACCCTTTTGTACTTTTTAGGTACTAATGTGTACCTTTAAGGCACAGGTGTCAAACTCAGTTCCTGGAGGGCCGCAGCTCTGCACAGTTTAGTTTAACCCTAATTAAACACATCTGATCAAATTAATTGAGTCCTTCAGACTTGTTTGAAATCTACAGGTAAGTGTGTTGAAGCAGGGTTGAAACTAAACTGTGCAGGGCTTCGGCCGTCCAGGAAGTTTGACACCCCTGCTTTAACGTATCAGTGTGAATCTTTTAGGTATTTTTATGGACCCTTTAAGTACAAAACTGTTTTTAATAGTTCTACCAAAGTGACAGCTTTAGTACCTTTATTTGTGGAAGTGTAAATAGTACAATTGTATAAAATGCACTTTGTTATCATATGTATCATCCATTTTTATTTTTGAATTAAAAATTTGTTTTCCTACCAAATCATACCCCTTGACGTTTGTCAACTACCCTTGATTTATTATACACAAATACAAAACAAAATCGATATTAAACAAAAGCTATTTGGTTAAACTTTTTTTCTGTAGTCATCGCATCATCGCTGGAAGATTATACCACCTTGACGCTGTTGACATTATACTCCTTCAACACAAAATCCCAACTGTCATTGACCCAGAAAGAAATGGAGCAAACAGAAATAAGAAAAAGAAAAATGAAACACTTTTCCTAGTCTCCTTCTCTTAATTAGTTTTTTTTTTATTACTGTTATCTCAAATACCCAGCCAAATTGAATGCGAAGAAACCAATACTACTTTATAGATGATAGTGCTATCCTATCCTTAAACACACACACACATATACACACACAAAGTCTAGTTTTGTTTAGCTTACTAGAACCGAGATGACTGGCATAAAAACATGTTATTATATGTCATCAACGTGTGCATGGTTTGGCCTTTTGAGAACATGTTTTATTTTGGTATGTGCCGTTTACGTCCTGTTCTGTTTTTGTTTTTGTGAACCATTGATTTTTTAATTTCTTTTTTCCAGCTTGGTGGTCTGTTTCGCTGCGGTCTCTGTGCTGAATGTTCCACCTCGATGTGTTTGAAATATTTTGTCATAGGTCAGTTTTCCTTAGCCCGTTCTCCCAGGAGAGAACCGATTTAAATAATTAGCAGGCATAATTTGTTTTTAAAAAAATCGAATCATATTTTATGCCACCCACACCACGATCCGCTGAGAGTAAAGCCAGCATGAGCTGCAATATGAGTGGAGATAACAGTGCAAATATATATGCTTCATATGTGGAACGTTCGAAACAAATAACACACAATTCCCTCCAGAATTCTGAGCATGAATGTAAACACAGCTTACGCTTGCTTTTACAAATGGACTGAAATTGTATTCTGTGTTAATCAACAGGTTTTGTCAATAGAGCTTAACTTGTTTTGAACCTGGCACGTTCCAATAATAATGCAAATTAAAACGGACCTCGTTTCTCATCTCTGCAGACATTTCTGTGCGCAATTTCACAGGGTCTTTGCCACAAATTGTAAAGCAAGAAATCGGCATTAATTAATTCCACAGCGATTTATTTGGATGCAAATGTTCATTTGAAATGTATGAAGAATCTGTCTGGGTTTTTTTGTGTGCGCCGTAGAGAAAACACACACTGGTTCTGTGCCTCTGGCCTTTCACACGCACGCATCTTAATGGAATTCATTAACGCTCAAGCAAAATGACTTGCGTCTTTGGCCACATGTCAGCATCTCTGAATGAGACTAATGATCTCTAATGGAATTTCTACCGACTGAAGCTTTACTTCCACAAACTAGCTCCATTTCCAAAGGAGTTTAGTATGTTTTCGCTCCATCAACAGAAAGATAAACGTGTTTCATTTACTTTGTTAAACTACAAGTATCAATTTTTAAGGGATAATTCTACCATTTCGTTTCATTTTTGGGTGAACTATCCCTTTAAGGGTAGAAAGAAATTTGAAATATCGTTTAGCAGTAAACACGGATAAAAAACATTTTAAAAAAACACGCTGAAAAACTATTTTAGTTTCTATTAATTAGTGTTTTGGGGATAGTTCTCCCAAAAAGGTATATTTAGCCACAAAAGAAGATATTTTGAAGAATGTTGGAACCCAGTAGCAATCCCAGCAGGCACCTTGATGTCAAAACAACATTAAAAAGCACATTAAAACATGCAAACAGATTTGACATCAAAACCTTGATGTTCATTTGACATCCACACATTGATACCCTTTTGACCACCAAACTAATGACACAAACAGTATTATAATGTAAGAAAAGTTTTATTCATCTAAAATATTTAATTGCAAATGACTTTGAATTACAAATTACTTAAAATGATTTTGTATCCGGTTTTCAAACTTCTTCAAAATATGTGAAGTTTATTTATAAACTAATTTTGAGAGGATCACGTGCTTATGATTGCTTGCGGCTGGTCCCGTATTATCCAATTCATGATTCACCAATCAGACGATTCCTAAGCCACTATAAATACCATAAGTTTAATTTCACAGCCATCTTCGTTTTGAAGAATCCCCCCTTCCACCCCAACTCCGCCTTTCCTAGATGGGTGGCACGGTGGCCCAGCGGTTAGCACGGTTGCCTCACAGCAAGAACGTCACTGGTTCTAGTCCTTACCAAGCCAGCCGACGTTTCTGTGTGGAGATTACACGTTCTCCCCGTGCTCACATGGATAACCACCAGGTTCCCCGGTTTCCTCCCACCATCCAAAAACATGCAACCTAAGTTAATTGACTAATCCAAATCGGCATCATAGACATGCTCCTAGTAAGTAGTCATCTCAAGAGCAATCACTATCTGTTTATTAGCTACTACAGCAGGGGAGTTCTCGAGATCTACCTGAGCTCAAACTCCCCTCTCACCTTGCAAACGGGAGGGAGCCCCGGGCTCGAGGATCTGTGACCTCAGGGCTCTCTCCCATTACAGCATGCCAAACAATCTTTATAACCAATCATCAGCTAAGTGTGAACTCTCGAACTCATTTTGTGTTCAACAGAAGACAGCAGTTGATTTTTTTTTTTTTTTTTTTTGGTGAGCTGTGTCTTTAAGTTTTTATTCACAAATGTCTGAGCTTGGCAGAAGAAATGAACTAGAGACTATTTCCATGTGAAAATAGGCGGAGCCACAGATACACACCCACTTTTTTTACACCATCACAAGGCGTTTACCAGCCAGAATAAACTTCTTTAGAAAGTTAATAACTATAATGCCACGCTGTTCAGAATTCCTGTTTCTAACTTCATTTTGGCCTGATTATGTAGAAATGGTATCAGATCGATTTGTTTTTCAGCATCGCTTGATGTATATTGGGGTCTTTTCTCCCTGACCAGATACATTTGCAGATATGAAAGTGTTTTCTACTCTGTGATGTCTGTTCAAAGGAATCCACCCTTTGCTGAATCTTTTTTTTCCTCTGTAAAATATGCTGATAAAGTTGTAAAAGTGAAATGGTTATTTAGCAAAAAAATATGTCTTTTTAAGCAAATCGTGGTTGATTAATAGAGACAGTTTCATATTTAAAAATGTGTTTGTTTTTCACAACAAAAAAAAATCAGGAGGCATCTTTATTTTAAAACAACTTAAAAAAACACGGTCAAAAACACGTCAAAAATGTAAATCAATTTGTTTAATCAATCACATGGACACATATTTCATTTAACAGTAGGGGGGTACAATAAATATAAAATTTCTCATGAGCAATTTTTGAAGGGGACACAAATAATACAGTCAAATTGTACTTAAAACGATATGTCCCCACAGTGAAATCTTTGTTTCTATCATTATTATTGTTTAGGGAAGGGTGTGAAGGGGTCAGTTGGTCAATTAGAGACAGCAAGGAAAGAGCTGGTGAGAGATTAACCTTTTTTTCACTCATTGATATTTCTGTTGCTTAACGATCGGGTTGTCGAGGTCCTAACCTTCGACCACCACCCATTCCACAATGCACCGTCCCCTTACGGCTCCCCCTGCAGGTGGTGGGCCTGCAGGAGGATGGTCCCACGTCGCACCTTCGGGCTAAGCCCGGCCGGGTTTCATGGGAAAAAACCCGGCCACCAGGTGCTCGCATACGAGCCCCAACCCCAGGCCTGGCTCCAGGATGGGGCCCCGGCTGCTTCATACATATGTTCACAGCATATGTTTTACGCAGCAGATGCCCTTCTAGCTGCAACCCATCACTGGGAAACATCCAGAACAGAATAGAAATTGATTATACAAAAAGTACAGTGGGGTCATTTCGAACATAGCACAGTGCTCATTTAGCAAATGCACAGCTAAACAATATGCTAATTGTGGCCATTTAATATTAACATTATGCCAAGTCGTCACAAATGAAATGAAACAATGCATGGGAAACGGCTGTGGCGTGTTAATTGCAGTGCAGTATATAACAAGCTATTGTAAACAAGCTAATGTATTAATATTTTAATCGCTAATATAGCAGACGCATGGAAAATTACATCGGTAATCATCATTATTGCTGCAACTAATTTATAAATGACTCTGCATTAACTATACGTTAAAGAGAATAGGTTTATTTGCAGTGAATAAAATACCCTACTTACTGGAGTTCAACATTAACTGAGCCACAGCAGCACACCTGACTCGTGTGTGTGTGTGTGTGTGTGTGTGTGTGTGTGTGTGT
>CAIGQW010056847.1:2395138-2411060 GCA_903798125.1 Danio choprae | reverse complement strand
ATAATAATAATAATAATAATAATAATAATAATAATAATAATAATAATAATAATAGTAATAGGTACATTTCACAGACTTTAATGCTCTACTAAAAACAGAAATTCACCTAAATATTGGATGGCCTGAAGGTAAGTAAATAAATAACATGAGTTTTTATTTATTTATATTTTTGCTTTACTTTGGGGATAAAACATTGTACCATTATCTTACCAATTTGCCACAAAAGAGCTTTAAAAAATTGAATGGGATATCTTGAGTGTTACCAAATCGTAGCATATGCTTAATGAGTTATACCTTTCCTTTGGCCAACTATGGGTTAAAATATCCAATAGCTATCAATAGCATTAAGCTAATTCAAAACATAAGGTCGCCCTGGGAGATATTCATAGGTGTATAAAGTGTGACAACTAGCCCCGCTTCCCTGTATACTGTAAGCTATATATCGCATATTTCATAGGGAAAGTTTCACAAATTTATCTGCCATCTGCATAACATCCCAAGAGACTTAATTATTAGGATTGATATTTCCCCAGAGTGGTTAGCAAGGAATATGATTTTGGCTCTCTTCCAGTTTGCTGTTGGGCTGCAGTTTGAGATTTCAAAACCGAGGTGAGGCCATATATTAGGATAGTTACATAGATTAGGAGGATCTTTCCGAAACAGGGTGGACTTTATTATATGAGCCTCTGTCCTGTAGACGTATTTATATAGACAACAGTAAAAAAAAGCACTATTAAATTTCCATTACAGCTGTTGTTTAGAATTTTATCAATGGGTACATGATGAAAACAAACAATCGCAATTACGCTGTAAAAAAAAAAGGTTAATTTAACAAGTTTCAGTGGATTGAACATAAAACATTTAAGTTTCCCAAAATAATCTCCAGAATTGTTTCAGGTCATTTTAAATAAGTAGTTTGACCAAGCAGCAAAATGTTTTTTTTAGTGTAGGGTGATAATATTGAAATTGAAAAGATAAATTAAATTAGAAATGTAAAAAATAAGGTCAATCTTTATTTTAAGGTTTAGTTCTCGATATTAATACACCATTAACTATGACTTTTGCTTATTAATAGGCAGTAGTAGCAGTAGTAGTTCGGTTTATGTATTGGGTAGGTTTAGGGATGTAGTCTGTACTTTATAATAAACAGCCAATATGGTAATAATATGCATGTTAGTAAGTAACCAGTTAACAGTTAGAACAGTGGTCCCTATACTGAAGTGTTTCCACAATAACAACAATACCCACTAATTAACATACTGATTCTTAAGAATACCTGTTCTAAACAGCACAGAATTAGGGTTCTTTGGATTGGTGAAATCCTTTTTTTTGGCTAAATAAATCCGTTTACATATAGACCCATGGTGTGAAAATACTATAAATGCTCTAAATATAAAGGAGGACTATTTAAGATGACTGATTGACTTGAATGTTATGGTTAGGGTTGAGAGGTCTGTTTTTATTATGAAGTGAATCAATAGAATGAATCGAAATACCCAAGGCAGTACATGAAAGCCAAACTGATCGCTTTTATGAACTGGACATCCCAAACCTATGCATAGTCTGATAAATAGAGGTGCGTTACAGACAAGGCTATTCAAAAGAATGAACATAATTTGAATGAATCCGATTTTCAAAAACGAGTCTACTGCATGAAAAGGAGATTCATTTAAGATTTAAGTAAAAATGACTTAGAATTAGAATTAAACAATTTACTAGAGTACATCAAACTTAAAACACACACACACACATACATTATAAATAAATAAATAAATAAATAAATAAAAAAAAATAATAATAAAAAAATATATAAATAAATGTGTTCCTCATGATTTTTATTGTTTGTTTGTTTTTGTTTAATTTTTTGTTCAAAATAAACATGTATTCCAATTTTGGTTCCTGCAACACATTTTTTTAAAAAGTGAGGACAGGAGCAATTTAGGTCTAGTAATTAGGTAAATTGGTTAAATAATGATGTGACTTGGAACAGATGATTTCATCAGGTGATTGTAATTATAATTTAGTACAAAAGCAGCATCCAGGAAAGGTCGCGTCCTTTAGGAGCAAAGATGGGCCGAGGATCGCCAATTTGCCAACAATTACGTGAGAAAATTCTTGAAATGTTTAAAAATAATGTTCCTCAAAGAAAGAAGGGAAGACATTTGGATATTCACCTTCACCACTACATAACAAAATTAAAAGTTTCAAGGAATCTGGAGAAATTCCAGTGTGTACAGGACAAGGGCGCGAGCCTAAGCTGAATAACGAAATGGTTACTACGTAACCCTCGTTCCCTGATGGGGGGAACGCAAATGCTATGTGGAAAAACTTCCACTATGGGGATTTTCCCAGAAAGCCAATCATCTGAAGAGAAATAAAACAGGCCAATGAAATGCCAATGAGTTGGCGGTGTCAGTGCACGCAGCTGGCAGCAATCACAATCAGTTTGTGTATAAGAATGCCAGCCGTGCATCGCAAAAACACCTTTTCTAGCTATAGAAGCCAAGGTATAGCTGTCAGCTAAGGCACAATCACTGTGGCGAAGGAACATAGCATTTCCGTTCCCCCTGTCGGGGCACAAGGGTTAGTAGTAAACGTTTCGTTCCCCAGCGGGAGGGGAACTCCAATGCTATGTGGAAAGATTCCACTATGGGGTAAATGTATGGAAAATGCCACAGCGATTGAACCTTACCACATCGCTGGTGAGAGGTAAGCCAGGCTCCAGCGTAAGCGCACCTTTATCACCAAAGACGCAGCCCTCCAACGTGTCCCCTGGCCCTAACTTACCTTACTTACCTGTGAAGCGCTTAAAGCTCATTTATATTTTTGGGGGAGTCGTAAAAAATACACCTAGTTAAGTTCTAGAAATTACAAAATACGACAGTACGTTGGGAAAGCGTGCCAGTCCCGAATGAGGAGGACGCTGCGGAGGCCACCTGCTGCTCAAATGGGGAGACCTGGTGGCAAGAAGACATATGGATTAACCCTGAGAAGGAGGAGTACACATATGAAGGATGGTTAGCGGGGAGGGAAGACACAGGTCTGCCTGAAGAGGGGGAAACTATACCGTGGCTGAGTGAAGCATATGGGATCGACAGTGGGGATCGCACTTAGCAGGCACCTATACCCAGAACGCGGGCTGACCGAGCAGGCATGCCAAAAACGTAATGGGCCAGAGAATCGACTCCTCCACTGAGTCAAGGGCTGGGGGCCTCGTAGGAACTCTGTAGGGTTTGCCGAATGGGGAACTCAACTGAGTAGAGTAAGAAAAGCGCAAGCATCTCTGTGTTAGGCGCAGCAAGTGTGTTTCAACACCGTACGCGATCATCCCAGACGATGGAGCGCTTCTCTAACTCAATGTTTGGATGGAGCACACTGAGGAATGGGAGGTCCGCAAGCCCGAGGGAACTGCTATTTGCGCCCCTATGAGTGCACCCTTTGGCATGCGCTGCCCGTGAGCACCGCATTAACATGCTGAACCCCCAGACATGCAACACAGTGCTTGTGCCCATCATCCGGGGACAGGGAACCACCGCATCCAGAGACGCACGGTCAGAGCAACGTCTTTAAAAGACGAATTAAACGTCTTTAAAAAGGCGAAAGGAGAATTTGCTTTATACTCACCACACTTGAAGTACCGATCCAGTGAAATGCCCAGGGACGGGAGAAGCCCAGTTCAACTGTCGCTGCTCGCACTGTCGCTCGCACTGGAACCGGGAGAAATCAGCCTCACAGAAGATGGCAGCTTTCTCTCACTCTCTCTCTCTCTGTCTCGAATGAAGTCGGAGGATGATAGCAAAACGTCTCTTTAAGTGTGCACGTGAGACTTCTAAAAGCGAAAAGGTGTTTTTGCGCTGCACGGCTGGCATTCTTATACACGAATTGATTGTGATTGCTGCCAGCTGCGTGCACTGACACTGCCAACTCTTTGGCATTTCATTAGCCTGTTTTATTTCTCTTCAGATGATTGGATTTCTGGCAAAATCCCCATAGTGGACGTTTTTCCACATAGCTTTGAAGTTCCCCTCCTGCTGGGGAACCATGATCTCAGATCCATCAGGCAGCATTACATCAAGAATCATCATTCATCTATAAGCGATATCACCACGTGGGATCAGGACTACTTTGGCAAACCTTTGTCAAGTACCACAATACATAGTAACATCCAGACTGTTACCAGCAACAAGGCCAAAAGCAAGAGTCTGTCATTGTATGGGGTTGTGTCAGTGCCCTTGGCAAAGGTAAGTTGCACTTCTGTGATGATACCATTAATGCTGAAAAGTACAGAGAGAATTTGGAGCACAATGTGCTGCCTTCTTTTCCAGGGACGCCCATGCATATTTCAACAAGACAATGCAAAACCACATTCTACACACATTACAAAGTCCTGGCTGTGGCAGAAGAGGATACAGGTACTTGATTGGCCTGCCTGCACTCCGGACCTGTCTCCAACAGAGAATGTGTGATGCATTTTGAAACGCAAAATGCGACAACAAATACCCCACCTTTATACTGTTTGCAGGAATAATGGGAGTAAATTACACCGGAAGCACTCCATCATTTGGTGTCTTCAGACATCTTAACATCTTTAAAGTGTTGTGAAAAGGAATGGCAAATGAAAAGGAAGTGGTAAATGCTTTACTATTCTAACTATTTTGAATATATACAGTGTATATAACATGTTTGTCACATTCTTCAGTTTATCTTCTTTTGTGTTAAACACAACAAAAAAAAACCTTAAAATGAATAAATGATGACAGAGTTTTCTTTTTTGGGGTGAACTTTTTTTTAAAAAGCTTTATTTAGAGACCATTAGAATATTCTAGCAGCTTTTGTTGCCAGTCATGCCAAAAAGATTTTATTACAAAACAGACACAGCCTATTAATAATTCCTTGTAAATTAGCAATTAGCATTAGCACTGCTGTAGTTTGAATGTACATCTATGATTATATGCACATGCCTTACGGTGGATTATCTTTCCTGTCATTGTATGGCATGTCTGCACACCTCATTAAAGATCTTTGAGAAGAAAACAAAAGAAATAAGTAATTTGGAGATCTTTAGTATGCATGGAGGAGGTAAACAAATGAGATCACCTTGAAAGGACAATTAAGAACTGAGCTAAGAACCTGTCGGGCCGCACAGAGTAATTACAACTTAAAAGATAAATGATTGAGTTTTTAATGGTGTTCTAAATCTAGTTAGTTTCAACAAAACAAGGAACAATCAATACACCCACAGAAGACCACAAACGTAGCCAATTGGTAGTGTTTAATTTTAGAGTGACGGACGCTCAAATGGCAATGACAACTGGCACGGCGACCTTGAGCAGACAGATGGACCAACAGAAAATGGGTTTTTCTACTGATTAAAAGCAGTGTTCCCTAGACATGGAAGATTATTTCAATTCAGAGCAGAAGGGCAAACCAAACACAACTTTTATCTTTGAAGAGAGCTTTAAAATATGTTCTCTAAGACAGGACTGCTTTAGATGGAGATTTAACTTTCACCAAAGGATAATGTGGATTTTTTTTTAGGTTTGGCTCTGTTATGGTTTATTTTGTGCACTGCATGCTAGGGATTTCAACAGAACTTTTACTTTTAGAATTTTAGTTGGTGATTTACTTACTGTAATATAAATTAGATATTGAAGCTTGGAAATGAGATGATACACATTTATATGAATTAGCCAGTAATTAGCAAAAATGCAAAACAGTAAGAACTTGTCATGATAAGTTTAGATGTTTATTATGTGGTATTGAATGCACTATAATAACAATACTTAATAAAATATAGTTCTAGCTCCCCTTTAGGTCAGGAACTCCAATGCCGTGTCAGTACAACATTTTGGGAAATTGCTAGATGACCAATCATTCTGAAGAGTAAGAAAATGGGCCAATGAGCAGACCAAAGACGTTGTCCATCCACAATATGGCGACAGAGACCGTATAATAAGCCCTTAGAAGCTAAAGCAGCGTAATTTCTAACTACAGCTGATAAAATCATTATTAAACTGGTAAGTGATATTCTAAGATCTCTCTCTCTCTTTTGTATGTTGTAGGGCTGTATTTATACCATATAATTGTAGTGTATTGAGTGTGAGATGGAACTTATTAGGAATGTGTGCTGTGTTGGCAGAAAGAATGTGTTAAGGATTGTTAAGGTTTTTTCCTTATCACAAACACAACAGCAATCTGCGAGTGATTGCGCTGCTTTTTTCGGGGTTAATTATTGTGATTGCAACAGAGAAATACTATAGACTGTAATACACTGTAATACTGTAGGGAGATATCTCTGTAGATGGATGGCATTTCATGTTACATTCAGCCTTATAATCTTAAAATGTGAGCAAAATAACCTGTTTTGTCATCACTTTAGACATTATGCTAGGGAATCATTCAAATTCTAGCTCTAAAGTGACGTTGGTGAATTAGTAACAGCTTCTGCTGTTCTGATGTCAGCTGCAGATGTGAATAAATAGCGGAAAAAAGCTCAGGTACATTCTAAATTGAGCTCAGGTACATTCTGTTCCACTGATCATCCTTAAGATGTTTCAGCAGCTTAATTGTAGTTCATATGTGGTAAATTCAGTTGATTGGACATGATTTGAAAAGGCATACACCTGTCTATATAAGGTCCCAGGGTTGACAGTGCATGTCAAAGCACAAACCAAGCATAAAGACAAAGGAATTGTCTGTAGACCTCCAAGACAGGATTGTCTTGAGGCATAAGGCTGGGAAAGGTTACAGAAAAAAATCTCCTGCTCTGAAAGTTCCAATGAGCACAGTGTCCTCCATCATCTGTAAGTGGAAGATGTTTGAAACTACCAGGACTCTTCCTAGCTGGCCGGCCATCTAAGCTGAGTGATCGGGGGAGAATGGCCTTAGTCAGGGAGGTAATCAATAACTCGATGGTCACTCTGTCTGAGCTCCAGCGTTCTTCTGTGGAGAGAGGAGAACCTTACAGAAGGACAACCATCTGTGCAGCAATCCACCAATCAGGCCTGTTTGGTAGAGTGGCCAGACAGAAGCCACTCCGTAGTAAAGGGCAGCCCACCTGGAATTTGCCAAAAGGCATCTGAAGGACTCTGATTTTCTGGTCTCTTTACAGTGAATGCCAGGCGTTACGTTTGGAGAAAACCAGGTGAACCAGTGAAACATGATGGTTGCAACATCATGCTGTGGGGATGTTTTTCAGCAGCAGGAACTGGAAGACTAGTCAGGATAGAGGGAAAGATGAATGCAGCAATGTACAGAGACATCCTGAATGAAAAAACCTGCTTCAGAGTGCTATTGACCTCAGACTGGGGCGATGGTTCATCTTCCAGCAGGACAATGACCCAAAGCACACTGCCAAAATATCAATGGAGTGGTTTTACAACAACTCGGTAAACGTCCTTGAGTGGCCCAGCCAGAGCCCAGACCAAAATCCTATTGAGCATCTCTGGAGATATCTGAAAATGGCTGTAAACCATTAGCTTCCCATCTAATTTGATAGAGCTTGAGAAGTACAGCAAAGTAAAAATTCCCAAAGACAGGTGTGCCAAGCTTGTGGCATTATATTCAAAATGACTTGAGGCTGTAATTGCTGCCAAAGGTGCATCAACAAAGTATTGAGCAAAGGCCACCTTATGGCTGTGCATTCCCAGGCTGCTTCAGCAGTGGGTCCAGAGGTGTCATCACCCTGGTCCACCCGCCGGACTGACTAGAGGGGTGCAACATGGGGCTAATAAGAGGTAAATCTTCCCAGCCCCCATCACCTCCCTCGATGGTAGGGTGGCCAGTGGGTACAAGGCTATTCCCAGGTGGTGGCCACTGTCACCTGGAGGGGTAAGCCGAGACCCTTGTCCAAGGCATGTGTTTATCTGTATCTCTCATGGCCAGAGCCCACACCACCGTGGGCCATGCCATTTCTGCCCTGCACCACAATATCAGATAAGTTGCTTTATTCCCTGACCGAGGCCCACTCGGCATTGATGCACTGGCTCACAGCTGGCCCCGGGGCTTATGCGATATGCGTTTTCCCCAGTCAGTCTGTTCGCACAGACCCTGTGCAAGGTCAGGGAGGCAAGGAACGGGTCTTGCTTGTTGCGCCTCTGTGGCCCAAACACACCTGAATTTCCCCTCCTTTATAAATTCCTCTGAGGAAGGCAGGAATTCCTACTTCCTATCAGGGATGGGGCACCCTTTGGCACCCACGGGTCTCTGAAACCTCTTGGGTGGTTTCTAAATGGAGTGCTGAAGACTTGGGTGACCTACCGGCATCAGGGGTTAACACCATCACTCAAGCTAGAGCACCCTCTATGAGGCAGGCCTATGCCCTGAAGTGGAGTTTATTCTCTATGTGGTGTACTTCTCACTGAGAAGAACCCGGACATGCCAGATTAGTGTGGTGTTATCCTCCTTTAGATAAGCTGGAGTGGAGGCTGTCAACCTCCACACTAAAGATTTTGTGTTGCTGCCATCTCTGCTCATGTGGCGGATGAAAGCATGCTGGGAAAAATTAACTCATCATCCGGTTTCTTAGAGGTCCCCATCTCATGCCCTCTTGGGATCCCTCTGTAGCCTCAGCAGTCTGCAGCGAGGTCCGTTCGAGCCACTTGAATCAGAATCTTTAAGATTTTTATCTATGAAGACAGCTCTGCTGGTCGAACTGGCATCAGTCACTTAGGCTCGGGGATCCAGAGGCATTTTTGGTCAGTGAATTGTGCTGGGAATTTGGGCTGGCCTGCTCAGACGTTATCTTGAGACCCCGGCCCATCTGCGTGCCCAAGGTTCCTACTACGGCCTTTTGAGACCAGGTAGGGAACCTGCAATCGCTGCCTGAAAAGGAGGCAGACTCGACCCTTTTATTGCTGTTCGCACACTGTGCTTTGTTGTGGACTGCATTTAGAGCATAAGCCTCTTCTTCTGTTATGGTCGGCAGAGAAGAAGTGCCATATCAAAGCAGAAGTTGGCTCCTCAAGGCAAACTTTTTGCATCGTCCTGGTCATTAGCACACAACGTCTCTCTAAACAGACATCTGTAGAGCTGCAGGCTGGGCGACACCTAACATATTCGCAAGATTTTATGATCTTTGGGTGGAGCCGGCAGCCAACCGAGAAGAAGCTAAGCTCAGTGTCAAAACAGGCTTGCTGCACCATTCTCCCTAACCCAGAGATGCTTGCACTCATTCCGCTCTGCTTAGCGAGTTCTCCATCTGGCAAACCCTAGAGAGTTGCTCTAAGGCCCCCAAAACCCGACTCGACAGAGGAGCTGGGTGCTTGGTCCATTAAGTTGTCAGTATGCCCCACTCAATCAGTCCACGTTCTGGGGATCAGTGCCAGCTGTGCATGATTCCTATTTGGGGATCCCATATGCATCACTCAGCAACAGTACAGTTCCCCCTTCTCAGCCAGACCCATGTCTTCCCTACCCGCTAACCATCTTATCATATGTGGCGCTCCCTTATCCTTGTTAGGGATAGCTCATATGTCCATATTCTCACCAGGTCTCCCAAGTTGGGTGGCCTCCTCAGCGTCCTTCCCCTTGGTGATTGGCACTCTTTCCCAACGTACTGTCGTATTTCAAAATCCTTAGTCTCTAATCAGCTTGGTAAGAGACTCATTGACCCCCTTGAATTTTTATATAAAATTCTATACTCTGATAAGAGCCTGGGGACAATGGAGGGCTGTGCCTTTGGTGATGATTGTGCACTCACGCTATGCTTGGCAAACTTCTCACCAAAGGCGTGGCGAAGTCCAGCTATTGTCACGCTTTCCATACACTTCCCTAAAGTGTCATATCAACATGGCATTAGAGTTCCAGACCTGAAGGGGGACGTCCTGGTTACAGACGTAACTCACATTCCCCAAAGGAGGGAATAGAAATGCTGTGTCTTGACGCCACAGTAGCTGGCTCTCCAGCTGGTAGCTCTACGTTTGGCTTCTTCAGTGACAAAAAGCCTGGCTTGCTCTCCGTGGGTGCTGGCTTTATACTCAGCTGTTGGAGCTCCACGCTGCCAACTCATAGGCATTCATTGGCCCATTTTCTTAGTCTTCAGAATGATTGGTCATCTAGCAATTCCCCCAAAGTGTTGTACCGACACAGTCACCCTGCTGTTCCCCGCAAGGTGATGAGCACTCAAGCAGGTCTGAGGATTACAGTGGAGGCTTATTCATCACCTCAGGGCCCACGGACCCCCCCACTCCTTCGCAGTGCGCTCCATCCAAGCTTCGAGCATCTGTGACGGTTCATCTTCTGGGACAGCCATGCTCTCGCTTGATGACACCAGGAAACAAATGTCCATCCCAGCTTCAGAGGGTGAGCTGTTCAGGCTGGTGCTGTCCTGTCTGAAAATATTCGACAGGAAATATTGGTCCCACTGAAATATTTTCAGAGACTCCTGGGGAATATGGCATCTGCATATTCCCTAGGAGTGAATCTGTGAATCGTGCCTGGAATTTGGTCCAAGGTTCCTACCACACCCTTTCAGCACCAGGTAGTGAGCCTCTAAGCGCGGCCTGCGAAGAAGGAAGATCCAGCCCTTTCACTGCTGTGCCAGGCTTGCGCACTGTGCTTTTATGTGAACCGCACTCAAAGCATAAGATCCTCTGAGCAGGTCTTTGTCTGTTACGGTGGTCAGAAGAAAGGAAGTGCCATATCAAAACAGAGGTTGGCCCACTGGATAGTAGATGCCATTGCCCTCGCATACCATAGCCAGGGCAGAGGAGGCCTATTACATTGCCCATAACATTGTCGGTATGCCCTCTAGGTCAGCCTGCGTTCTGGGGATCGGTGCCAGCTATGCGTGATCCCCACTTGGTATCCTTCCCCTTCAGGACTGGCATGCTTTTCCAATGTACTGTCGTATCTCTAAAATGTACCTAGGTAAAAGATTCTTATGACCCCCTAAATTCTAAATATTCCCATATTCTGGTAATTAAAAGACTGGGGATATTGGAAAGTTGCACCATTGATGATGCTTGTGTGCTAATGCTATGCTTGGCAAACATCTTACGAAATCTGTGGCAGGTCCAGCTGCTATGGCGCTTTCCATATACACTGTGTAAGTAGACACAATGCTGAAGTTGCCGATCTGAAGGGGAACGTCCCGGTTACGGTCATAACCCATGTTCCCTGAAGGAGGGAATGAAGATGCCACAGCTGCTGGGTCTCTTCACTTAGTAAAAGCCTGGCTTGCTCTCCTCCACGTGTGAGCTATATACCGCACCTGTGCGGAGCTGCACTTTGCCAATTATAGGCATTCATTGGCCTGTTTTCTTACTTTTCAGAGTGATTGGTCATCTGGCAATTCCCAATGTGTCCATAGACACAACGTCTGCGTTCCCTCCTTCGGGGAATGTGGTTTACGACAGTAACCAGAATGTTATGGAGGCTTGTATCCAAAATGAAAAAAAAAACAAAAAAAAAACAAATTATAAAACAAAAAACAAAAATTGTGACTTTTTTGCAAATATATTGTCTTTTTTACCTCACAAATGTATTTTATATCACAAGTGTGGGTTTATTTCTCTCAATTCTGGTTTTCTTTTTCCTTATCACAATTGTGAGTTTAAATCTCACAGATCTGACGTTTCTTCTGAAAATATGTGACCCTGGACCACAAAACCAATAGACTGGCAATAGACAAAAATTGACTGTATGGGTCAAAATTACAAATTTTTCTTTTATGCCAAACATAATTTGGGTATTAATTAAAGGTCATGTTCCACTAATATATTTTGCAAATTTCCTACTGTATATATATATATATATATATATATATATATATAAAGATTAGTAATTTGCATTGCAGAACTTAATTAGGACAACTTCAAAGGGGTTTAAACAGTCTGTGCCAAATATTGTACAATCTTAACAAACTATATATCAATGGAAATATTATTCATTCAGCTTACATATGATTACCAATTGACACTTATGACTGGTTTTGTGATCCAGAATGACCAATTCAGATTTTTCTTTTAATTGCAATTTTTCATAATTTTGACTTTTAATCTTAATATTTTGACTTTTTAATCTCACAACTGTAACTATTATTCTTAATACAATTGTAAGTTTATATATCCTAACTCTGACCTTTTTTTCCTCATAATTGTAAGCGTATAAACTGATATATACCTCACATTTGCAGGTTTATATCATATAACTTGTAAATGCTATAAATTATACCTGATTTTGTTGTTTTGTTTAAATCTATGGGTTATCAATCTAACATTTAAAACAAATGCATTTTCGTTTTGTATTTTTGAACTGAAAATACACAATAAAATATAACTAAAAGTCTATGAGCTTGAACCGTAAAATGGACAAATGGCAAAAAGGCTTCAGTGACGTTTCCTCTGGCCACGGAATTCACTGGATTTCCAATATCAGGAAGCAAACTGTGTTTTTGCCTCATCTGGGCTTTCCGCTGCCTGGATGAAGGCCTCGTGCACAAATATTGGTCGGGCAAGGTAAGGTAAGGTAAGGTAAGGTGAGGTGGTTGGGTTTTGGAAAGAATCCCTTAAGTTGGAATAATGGTTTGCCTTGTCTCTTTCATGCTTTTTTGGATTGAAAAAAAGAGCAACTTTATTTAGTGTAATGTTACTTTCTTTGAGCCATAAAACTGTGTACAACCTTATGAACTTGTTTATCTATATAACCTATATAGTATTATACTTATAAAACAATTGAACCTATGCTTAGCTTTTTCAATCGACTTCAAATGTTGACCATATATAGTTTAACCAAGGTATTTATTTACAACTGTGATTTTACAATCAATACCCTGTTCCAAAATCATGGTTCGGTCTACTACACTTTTGCTAAAAATCAATAAAGTAATGGTTCATTTTCGAGGCAAACATAACAAATAGATACACAGAAAAATGCATGGCCTATACTGAAGTATTCTAGAAACATATGAATGGACAATTATTTATAAATGAATGATTTTCTTTTACCTTAATCTGCTAGTTGCTTACCTGTCCACAAACAGTTTGAACTGGTCTGAAAAAGCTTCACTCACAGAACTCAGATTCCATAATGGTGTCACGTCATAAAGATCCTCCCCGCGTTCCATCTATGAGTTTAAGGAAATAAAGTGTTTTATCCTGAAAGCGTATTTTTTGCTAACAAAGCGCATTATTTTATTACTAATATAAAAACGAGTACTAGATGGCGGCGTACGTGCATTTATTTAGATCGCGTAAACCGACGTTAATAATACGTGATTAATCTGACCTCTAGTGGTGACGTCATTTGACTGCTGAGTTCATTTCTTTAATTATTTATTTATTTAGACGTTAGTGGTTTCGAGATAGGCCTACGTGTCAAAAAATACAAATCTCCAATTACACACACATATACATAGGCTACGTCTGGTTTACTAAGGGAACTCTCTATGAATAATTTTTGTGGCACATTCTACCAGAAACGTACATTTTCACTTGTGACAGGGCCTGAAGCTTGTGGTCCTCAAAAAATCATACAAAAACAAGCATAAAAATCATACAATTCAGTGATGGAGACTGGAATACAAGTGCATACAGTTACAAAGTGATAAGAACAATAAGTAAAAATAAGAAATAGAAAGGGAAAAAAAAGAAAAAACAGAGAGAGAACAAAATAAAGAAAGGGAAAGTACAAAATTAAATAAAAAACACAAAGCATTTACAAGAACTTACTGGAAGCATGATATTTTTATAAATTTCTATTAACTTGAAGATTTTTTTGTTGTAATATCCATGTTGTTCCATAAAAATGTTTTATGTGGAAAAAGGTTATAAGAATAACATATTTTCCAAGCCAGTAATGCTTGCTGGTAAAAGTTAGTTAATTTTATAGGGAGTGTATTCTGAGCAAAGTTACACTTCAAAATAAATGGGAGGCCGCCAATTTTATTTATTTATTTATTTTATATAAACCAATAATTGGGAATAAAAAACCATATTGAATTTGAGCTAGTTATACATCTTTTAATCCAATTGACCCTGAAAGCATATATAGAATTGTTTTTATTAATAGCTTTTAATCCCCCTATGTCTTTGTTAAGTGAAATTAACGCCTTTTTAATTTATGAGACCTATTTTTCCAAATAAAATCAAAAAATTATTTATTTATATCTTTCTTGATTTTATCATTAACAGGTAAGGACAATAAAGGATATACTAGACGAGAGAGACCTTCAGCTTTTGATATAAGAATTCTACCGTGAATGGAAAGATCCCTCTGTAACCATAGATTGAGGATATTGTGAGTTTTCTAAGTTATTTTTATTAATATATATACCCAAATATTTCACTTTTTCTTTCACTGGTATACCATTTACATTTTGTACATCATTGCAATCATACAGAGTTAAAATTTCACATTTATCTAAGTTTAACTGAAGACCTGAAGCATCCGAAAATGTTTTTATTGATTTTATGGCTTGTAAAAATAAAGTGGTGTCATCTGCCAGTTGAGACATTTTAATTTCTATTTCAAAAGTATCTATGCCTTTTAAGTTTTGGTTGTTAATAAGAGTTATAGAAAGTAATTCTGTAACTAAAATAAATAAAAAAGGGAAAATAGGACAACCTTGGCGGACACCTCTTTCTAATGTAAATCTTTAAGTAGTAAACATGTTAATAATAACCAAACTTGATATATATTTATAAAACATCTCTATTATATTAATGAATGTTGAGCCAAAGCCACATTTTTTGAGAGAGTGGAAAAGAAATGTATGCTCTGTTATATCAAACGCTTTGTAGAAATCAAGAAAGAAAATTATAGCTTTAGAATGAATAAAATCTGCATAATCAGTTAGATCCAGGACCAATCATATATTGTTACTAATATGCCTACCATTTAAAAATCCAGACTGAGATTCCGCAATCATAAGATTTGATTTAGTTTTTAGCAAATAGCAATGCTAGTATCAATGCTATAATCTACTGTTAATAAGGTAATGGGTCTCCAGTTGTCATTTTTGTTTCTGGTTTTGGGATTAACGATATGATTCCTTGTTTCATAGTAGTTGGCATTTCTTTTTCAGTAATACATTCATTATAGGGTGTCACAGTGGCGCAGTGGGTAGCACGATTGCCTCACAACAAGAAGGTCACTGCCTCGGCTGGGTCAGTTGGCATTTCTGTGTGGAGTTTGCATGTTCTCCCCATGTTGGCGTGGGTTTCCTCCAGGTGCTCCGGTTTCCCCCACAAGTCCAGACATGCGGTATAGGTGAATTGGTTAAGCTAAATCGTCCGTAGTGTATGAGTGTGAATGGGTGTGTATGGATGTTTCTCAGTGATGGGTTGGAAGGGCATCCGCTGCGTAAAACATATGCTGGATAAGTTGGTGGTTCATTCCGCTGTGGCGACCCCAGATTAATAAAGGGACTAAGCCGAAAAGAAAATGAATGAATGTAACTATGCCGATAGATTGCCATGTGTATTACCAGTTTCACTACAATAGCATGGTTATATAAACTTTAATTAGTAGAGAAAAACCGTCACAAATTTGTAGTTACTGATATTTATTTAAAAAAAATAATTATCTGTAGTAATTTTTCCAAAGAGAAAATTAAACCATTTCTGGTTTTAAAGTTTAAAATGTTCATATTGATTTGTAGTGGAATATTTTTCATTCATACCATGTGACATTAAAATAATGTTTTAAACATGTTTTTTGAAACATTCTTGTATCATTGACAGAAAAAAAAAACATTCTTAGGACAACATTTTTGGAGAGGATATTCTAAGAACACTCCATAAACAATGTTATATAACTTAAAGGAATAGTGCACCCCAAAATGAAAATTACCTCATTTACTCTCCCTCATGTGGTTTCAAACATTTATGAGTTTCTTCTATTGAACACAAAAGAAGATATTTTGAAGAATGCTGGTTGACCCATCAACTTCCATAGTAGGAGGGGGGGGGGGGGGGGGGGG
>CAIGQW010056847.1:2371784-2390567 GCA_903798125.1 Danio choprae | reverse complement strand
AGAAAGAAACTCAAACAGATTTTTTAACAAGTGGAGGATGAGTAAACGACAGTATTTTAATTTTTTTGGCAACCTATATCCCTTTAATGGGAATGCTAATGGAACCATTTTAGAATCTAATATTGTTAGTTAAAATTCCTTTTTATATAATTTCATTGACTTTGACATGAAGTTGAAATAAATAAATAAATAATCTTATGTCTGTCAGGCTATGCTGGCTATTTAGCCAGCATAGATTGACAGACATAAGATTATTTCTTTATTTATTTATGTTTGTATGTATGTTTGTATTTATGTAGTTATGTTTGAAATTTCACCATCATCACAAAACAATAAGGGATTTAACAATTAACATTCATTTATGTGGCCGAATGGCTTCTGTCAAGACTAAACAACAGGACTCCATTTGAGAAAGTACCCATTTAAGATTATTTCTGTAAACTTGACTGACTAAATTATGAGCTTTTTATTGTAAACACTGGTTCACTGTTGCACTTTCCGTGAACTAAACCCTTCAAAACAGAGCTCAAGGAAAGACAGCAACCATGTGGCAGCATGAGAGAGGGTTGTGAAATCCCTGTGTTTATGAAACCCTACCATGACCTTCGTATCTCACTCAATTATATGCATCAGCTCTTCAACGGCGACCCCAGAGAAAAGCACATTTAAAAGCCAAGATATTCTCTGCCTTGCACTGAAAATGTTATGTCCTTGAATAATTGAAAAGCTTGATTTATTTGCTCAGTCTCTCAACATATTACTATTGGCAAGCACAACAAGTGGGAGGGGGAAACACATTATTGACGTTTTATTTGCTACTATTTTTCAAAATCTGAAACAAATAGTGAATTATACAGCGCATTCTAGGTTTACATGACAGTATTTTGGTTACAGGGTTAAAACAACAAAAGGCACAGGTAACCATGCTACAATAGCAGAATATTACATTGAAATGAATATTAGTTTGTCTATTTATCAAAGCATTGACGGCATTCATTTTACTTCCATAATGTTAACAATCAAATAGGATATTTGGTGAGAAGAAGTAAAAAGGAATCAGAAATTAATTTTATTCTCAATACAAAAATAAAAAACATTTTTCAGCACAAGGATGAAAACAAGGACAAGAACAAATGAAAAATCATGCACCGTAAGACTAGAAATGGAAACATGAAAGTAAATAAGATCAACCTTGAGTATAGACTTTGAAACTGACCTTTTCCAAACTCAATCCACTGTAACAAGCAAAAAGTGAACTGCATCCATGTATTTTTATACATTTTTCACAAACCCGACATACTTGTGCAATAAAAGGTACATGGCAGTTATTTAAATGTTGTTCTAACTATGATATATGCATATATGAATACTTAGAAACAAACAGTGATGCATATTCAATACACAATTCTCATGCCGGCAATGCCAGAGAAGTACTAGGCTACACTGGAATGTAATTATACTGTACACCCTACATAATGAAATCATAATTCATAAACATTATTAAGAGAATCACAAAGATTGTCCACTGTGGCAGTGTAAGTAAAATTAATGCTAGGACTGGAAATGAATCCACGGGTCATTCCTTTTTAGTTTGTTTCGACAATGGAGCAATTAATGAAATTATACGCGTATCCAAAAACTTTATCCATTGTTTTGATTGTAGGTCTTTTTATAGATATTTCATATTTTCATCATCCCTTTCCACCCTGCTTTGCTGGATTAATATTACACAATATTTATATATCCTCACAGCATTTAGACTGTGATTTTTGCTAAAACAAAGAGACTTGTCAAAATACACTATTCCTCCTGGCCAATCATCACTTTTGTCTTTAACGACATGTATGATGTCATCAAGAAGGCAGAATTAGAGAATGATTTTCTGAAGTGCAAACAAACATTAAGAAACACTCATGAACGCAGGAGGATAGTTGCTGTAGCTTCATAATTTCTTCTAGCAGCAGCAATACCATCATTTCACCATGTTTGGAAAAGTGCCTGTGTTCCTATTGGTCAACAGATCACAGATGTGACAGAACACGTCTTTGAGGACAGAAAAGCTAGTCTAGATAGAGCTAGTCTTTTGTATTTTATGTAACACAATATGAGGTAAAAATACTGATTCTCATGTCTCAACACCCATTGTCGTGGGCCACCACAATGCTTAATGTGAAATGAATCATGCCAAAATTGAGCCAAAATTTTATAGTTTGAACTTAAAGTTAAAAACAAATATGTGTGAAATGTATGAACATTTCCACAGAAATGATTGCTTGAGAGCTGCTTGTTCAAACTACTTATTTAAAATGAGCTAAAACAATAGTTTTTTGGGACAGATTAACTGTTTTATGCTCAACTTAAAATTAAAAATAATTAAGTTAACTCAATCAATTTGCATTGGGACGATATAAAGGGATTGTATGGAACCCAAGCTCGTGAATTTGCATCATGAACTGACGGTGAAGAGAAGAAACTGTTTCAAGAGTTCACACTTAGCTGATGATTGGTTATAAAGCTTGTTTGGCATGCTGTCCCGGGAGAGGGCCCTGAGCTCATAGATCCTCGAGCCCGGGGCTCCCTCCCGTTTGCAAGGCGAGAGGGGAGTTTGAGCTCAGGTAGATCTCGAGAACTCCCCTGCTGTAGTAGCTAATGAACAGATAGTGATTGCTCTTGAGATGACTACTTACTAGGAGCATGTCTATGATGCCGATTTGGATTAGTCAATTAACTTAAGTTGCATGTTTTTGGACGGTGGGAGGAAACCGGGGAACCCGGTGGAAACCCACATAAGCGCGGGGAGAACGTGGAAACTCCACAAAGAAACGTTGGCTGGCTTGGTAAGGACTAGAACCAGTGATGTTCTTGCTGTGAGGCAACAGTGCTAACCACTGGGCCACCATGCCACCCATCTAGGAAAGGAGGAGTAGGGGTGGAAGGGGGGATTCTTCAAAACGAAGATGGCTGTGATATGAAACTTAGGGTATTTATAGTGGCTTAGGAATCGTCTGATTGGTGAATCATGAATTGGATAATGCGGGACCAGCCGCAAGCAATCATAAGCACGTGATCCTCTCGAAATTAGTTTATAAATAAACTTCACTTGTTGAGAACAAAAGTTGTTTGCTGCGTCTCAATTCCCCTACTTTTTTACTTTTTGAGAAGTACATACTTTTGATTGTGTAACAGAAGAGTTAACACTACTTCCTCATTATTCATTATATCATTCAATTTTCTTTTATATTTAACGTCCGACCATGTTGAAGAAGCAGGAGCAGTCTAATCTGCCCTCCATGGTTATTTCATGCAAAGAAATATCCTCAAGTGTTTGCATAATTAAGCATTCAGAAGTTCAACATTGTTGCTGTTAAAGAGGAAATGTAACAGAAAATATGTAAATGTGTATTCCAGAAGGTTAGATATTACTTAACCATTCAAACATCTTTATCTAAGCCTCTCCACTTAACCGTCAGTCTTGAACATCCACCATATGTGTAGTCTGTTAACAATTTTACCCGCATTTATAGTTTTAATTGAATTCACATCCACCGTGCAATGTTTTAAAATGAGCAAAATTAGCAGCTAGAAAACGAACGGATCTGCACTTTGAATAAGACCATCCATCATATAATTTGGGACATATTAATTCTATTTTTGAATACTATTTAGGAAGGACAGTGTGCAAATTGAGACAGAGCAGCTATTTTTGTTTATTTGGGGGGGTTTTTTGCACAGAAAAGTATTCCTGTAATTAAATAAAATTACAGTTGCACCACTGATTGTATTTTTGAGGATGTTTTTGGTTCCTTATCTGGATTCTGGGTTTCATGACCCTTGCTAATTATATGGTAGTGTTGTCACAATACTCGATTTCAGTACCAAACGGTACTGACATTTCAAATACTTCCATTTCCCGCTAACATTTGAACACTATTGAGTCGTAAACAGCGATGATTTGCCATTGTGTTCACGAGCTCAACAGAAATGACTGTGACTGGCTGTAAAGGTCATCAGTTCACCGAACTCACCACTGTTTACTGAGTGTAACAACAGATAGAGGGACACTGGAGAGCTTTAAAGCTGTGAAGATCAACTGGTTTGTTTATAAGCTGGCATATGAGTGATCCGCTGATGAATCGACTGATTTTCACAGCTTTAAAACTCTCCAGTGTCCCTATATCTGTAGTTACAATCAGTAAACAGGGGTGAGTTCAGTGGACTGATGACCTTCATGGCCAATCACAGTCATATTTGTTGAGCACATGAACACAATGGCAAAATCAGCACTGTTTAAGAAGATGCTCGATAGCGCTCAAATGTTAATAGGAAATTGACGTTTTTAAAATTTTAGTACCGATTGGTATTGAATTCCAGTATCGTGACAACACTACTACAGGGTTCCCACTCTTGGTGAAAGTACTTGAATTTCAGACATATGGATTCAAGGCCTGGAAAGTACTGGGATCAAAACAAACAAACATAGGTCCTTGGAAGTGCTTGAAATAAATTTGAAATAGAATTTGTTTATGGTTTTATTTCAACAATTGTACTCAATTGTCAAAAACAGAACGAAAATACTGAGAAAGTCTTCAATTAAAAATCTTACATTTAAATCTTGTGCAATAACACTGACAAATAACGGACATTTGATCAATATTTCAGAAACCATATTTGAATGTCACCATTATAGAATTCAACTAATTTTATTAAAGTTCTTTGAACATGACTTTTTAAAACGGTCAAAATATTTGAAAATTATTCGGACATTTTTAACATAAATATTAAGTGTAGGCGAAATGTTAAGTACAGTAAGGACATTTTTTACGTAAATATTAAGTGCACGCGAAATGTTAAGTACAATAAGGACTTTTATTTTGCTACATATGTGAGGGTATGAATTACAAAGGTGCTTGATTTAAAATGCATGGTGCTTTGAAAAGTCCTTGAATCTGCTGTTCATGAAAGTGTGGGAACCCTGCATCTATGAAGGGTCAGAGAGCTCTCAGATTTCATCTAAAACATTGTCATTTTTGTTCCGAAGATGAGCGAAGGTTTAAAACGACATGAGGGTGAGTAATTAATGACAGAAACATCACTTTTAAATGAAGCCAAAGAGAGTTGAAAATGTCCAACACAAAAGGAATGACCTCTACGGCGTAACAGCAAACAAGGAGCGAAAGGCATAGTAGCATTTCCATACAAACTCCTAGTAGTAGTGCAAAATTGAGTCACATCCATACTTTAGAAACATTACGAAAGTGCACCTATTAAGAAAGTCATGCTCATAAAAGTGTAACTTGCGGCAGCAGAAAGGTAAGCTCCTGAGTAACAACCAATCCCAGGCTGCATTGCTCTGTTTGTATGTCACGGTGCAGGATCTGTAACAGTGCTCTGATCGTGCTCTTCCAGGAAGGCAGAGGAAGACCTGAGTGCTACAGCGTCTCCTTCAGGACAACTGTCTGCCAGAAAAGCGTCCAGAGAGGCGTTTGCTTGGGCGTCCCGGTCTGGGCCAGCCAGGCTCGGGGAGGCCATGGGGGTGAGGAGGATGGATGTTGGACAGTCGGAGGAGACGTACCTGGCCAGTGCTTGCAGCTGCTCGGACTGCGGTGAAGCGTCCAGGCAGAGACTCTGACACAGACCTGACAGCTTCTGACGCAAGTCCTCCATGCTGAGTTTCAGCTGGTTGTGGTCTTGAAGCAATTTCTCTCTCTCGCATTTCTGTGGAAATAACAACAAAAAAATATGTTATATCAGTGTATCCATTTAAGAATTAGCATTCCTTAATGGTGTTGTAAAAAAATATAGATATTTCGATAAGTATCAATACTGGAATACAAAAACAATCTTGTTTTCGGTTACTATTGATACTGACTTGTGACCGATGTCGGCGTGTGACCGCATGTCACAGGGACTTTTCTACTGCAAATCTTAAATATAGGTTTATCTAAATTGGCTTTTCATTCGATTGAAAGCCAAAATATTGTCAGACAGACTAAGTAAGTTTCAGTTTTGTAAGTGAGCGGCTTCAGTGTTAAAACAATGAACAAAAACAGTTGGCGGGAGAGAAAAAAAAAAAAAAAGCGCGCACATTACACATTTTAATATGAATATCAAACAATCCTGTCACAATATCATGGTTACAGTTAGTGTTATTAGTTACTAATCCATCATAAATGCTTGTGATTGGTGGACTTAAAAGGCTGGATTCTTCTAACTGGATTGTTGTTGCACAAAGTTATCTTGCTTAAAACTAGTTTAAAATCATGGAGTCATTTGTGGTTTGTATTGGAGAACTCTGTGCCAAACTCAAATGCTTCTCATTGAATACTGTAATGCTTTTTAGAAACAGCTGCATAATTGAGATCAGATCTTAACCAAATAGGTAGTGGCACCAGTGCAACCTCCAGCAAAATTAAGTCACACTGACAAGGATAAAGCTTGCAAAATGAGTTCATTAAAATGCAATCTACCGCCCTGTTTGCATTTCTTTCAGAATGAGACAACAATGATCATGCAGCACGTTATTTCATTTCACTAAACCATCAAAAAACATGTTTACGCTAGTAATCAACCTAATCCCTCTAAGCTTATTCCATCACAAATTAACTAAAAACTTGGGTAAATGGGGTCCAAACACAAAAGTATAAAAAAAACTATATACCAGTTTCTTGATGTCTCCTTCCAGACGGTAAATGCAGTCTAACTTCCTCTTGCGACAGCGCTGTGCAGCCACGCGATTCTTACTGCGACGTCTCACATCCTGAACAAACTCCAGCTGTTCTGGGGTCAGCTGCTCACGTTTCAACATCTGCAGGAACGCTCTCCGGGTCATGCTGGAAATCTGCTCCACAGGGAATGGCAAATCCACCTGGGAAGAAAACCGAGACGCCAACACTGCATTACTAGGGATTCTAGCGCTGTTCAGCCTAGAGTTGGGTTACATCGTTTTTTTTAGAAAAGTAAAACTTTTAATTGAAGCATTTCAGGGAATATCAATTGAGTATGAAATGTAATGTATATTGCAAAAACTTTTCCTCTACCTTCATTTAGTTTTGCAACTGTTAGTTGGGAGTTCGCAATAATGACAGAAAAAATAGGTCCTAGAGATATTTTGTTGGAGATTTCTTCAGTAAAGATAATTAAAGTAATAATTATTTTGCAGAGTTGTTGTAGAATTTGTGCTGGTTGGAAAAATATGGAAAAGTATTAACGCCAAAACAAACAGTAGGTAGCGACAAGTCCCTGCCTTAATGAGTGATTCACTAAATCATTCAAATAAACACTTTGTTCAAATGACCGAATCATTTAGTAAGAAATTAGCTGTGTTTACAAATGGATCATTGAATCACTCATCCAAATCAGTTCAGTAACAAAACAGCACAGTATTACTCTGAGACAGTGTTCTGCTCTGGGTTTGTTTGGAAAGAAAATCTGAACAATCTGACAATACTGTGTCCACAACACATTATTAATCAACTCATTTAATTAAAGAGAGTTCATCTAAAAAGTTACATTTTCCCACAATTTACTCGCATCCAAGTGGTTCTAAACTTTTATGAAATATTTCTTCTGCTGAACAAAATATGAGCATGCTTGAAGTTTGAAGAATGGTGGAAAACAGCAGCCATTGCCATTCACACTATTTAAGTCAATTGGTGAGTAATTTTTTTCCCAACATGCTTCAGTATACGTATCTTCCTTTGTGCTCAACAGAAGAAAGGTCAAACAGGTGTGGAACAAGTAGAGGACAAAAAATTATGACATAATTAAAAAATTTTTTTGTTGAACTAGGCATTTAAATGCTTTGTTGAACTGTTACAAAAATCACATGCTGATTTCCTGGAAAACAGCCATCTTGTTTATGCGATATATAAACTATATTATATCATACTGGAGTCATTTATTTTGGAATACATTCACTTAAAAACATCAAAAAACATACTACTGTCTCTCAATAACTTGAGAAAAGGTCACCTGCACAGAGATGCACCATATTGTGAACAAACTGATTCTTTTCAAATCGATACGCAGATTCAAATGATCCATTCAGAGAGTCTAAAGTAAATGACTCACTACATTCACAAGTCTGAGTCAAAAATGACCTGAATAATGACCGATAAACTATATATTTTGTTATTTTCAGACTTCACACCATGTCTAACAAGTAATGGTAATATAGGCAATGGAAACGCAGGCCTGATCAGTTTTAGATTCTGATGTAATTTTATGCCTCATTTCCACTGAGCGGTATGATTTAGTACAGTAGAAAACTAAGTATGATTTAGTTGCCTCCATGGGTCACTCTGATCAGGCTTGCATCTCGATTGCCTACATGTATAGTATCATTAATTGGTAGGCATGGTGTGCTTCAGAATGTGATTGAACACTAGAAATATGTGCGCTCTGATATGCTAATCTAATAAATGAACAGGGCATTACTCACTAACTATCCTTCGACTTAGTCCCTGATTTGTCAGGGGTTGCCACAGCGGAACGAATCGTCAATTACTCTGGCATATGTTTTTAGGCAGCGGATACCCTTCCAGCCATATGAACAGCGCATTATTGTTGTCAAAAAAGACGAGGTTAAAAAGTTGTCAAAACAACAAACTAACCAAAATGTATTTTTGTTAATATCTGCTGCATTTCACGGTTCATTCATTCAGTCACATTCATATTACTGGCAAAGCAGACCTGTCTAGTTTCTGTTTGTGTCAAAATCATTTCCATTGATGAAATTAACACTGGGCCCCGGATTATTATTACTAACTGTTAGTGCTGTCACGATACTGGAATTTCGGTGCTGATTCCTGCTGACATTTGAGTGCTGTTGAGCACATTCTTAAACACCGCAGAGTGTTTATCAGTTTACCGAACTTCACCGCTGTTTACAGAATGCGAACACATCCACAGGGACACTGGAGAGTTTCAAAGCCGTGAAGATCAGTCGATCCATCAGCAGATCGCACATATATCAGCTCATAAACAGACCAGCTGATCTTTGAGGCTTTGAAATACTCTCTGGTGAATGTTACGTGATGTATCGTAATAATGTTTTCTAATGCGCATTCGCGAGGCATGGCTTTGGATGACAATTTGCATGGTGGGACCGGATGCACAATTTCAGTGCTATCAGGCTAATGTTAGCATTTTCCCAGATCTCCTATATTGCACCTTCAACACTTTTAAGTAATAATTTATTATAAGTGTATCAGTACTTTCCCTTAAGTACTTTATCCATCACTGGCCTTGAGTGCTCTCATCCTCACCTCATCCTGTGCTTGTTCGCTGCTGCAACACTGTCCACAGTCTCCATCAGATTCACACTCAGAGTTTTCCCTGGAGTTAATGGGGGACATGCAGGCACTGTCTCCGGTGTCTTCTTTGGACAGAGCATCCCCTCTAGAATCCTGTCTGTCATTGGAGCTCAGGTCTCTCAGGAAAGGACAATCATCGGGCGCAGCTCCCAGATCCAGATGCTTTAGCCAGTGGAAGTCCGAGCCGTTTCCTGCAGTCGCCTGGTCGATGGACTCCAACGGTAAAGGCTCATTCAAAGAGGAACTCAAATCGGGCCAAAAACCTTTCGCAAGATGTTCAGCCACTTCCCTTTCCACTGTGCTTCGTTCATTGTTGCTATCTTTGGGAGTCAGTTCAGAAAACGTCTGTTCGTTGGACTCAAACGCCTCATTGTTGTTTGTGCCAATGCCACTGAGGTCTGGAGAACTGGAAATCCCATCCAAAACCCCAGTGGATTCTGCAGAATTCAGAGGACAGAGTTGGCTGCAGTTGGAGGACGGCATTAGAGATCCTTCATCTTGGTCAAAATGGCCTACAGTGATGTTGGCTATGCTATCAGCAGATGGTTCACAATGGACGTCCATAGCTAGTTCCTTCTGGAATTCCTCCTCCATTGCTAAAATGTCCCCACCACCACAGGCAGCTGCAGCTAAAGGCAGTTTCTCGTTGTCATTGGTGGTTGAAACGGACAGGAATGGACAAACTTGTCCAGCCGCCATTGAAGAGGAAGGCAACTGAGGGCCACAGTTCTGCAAGCAAAACTGGTCTTGTCCATCACTCATGTGGTATGAAGACGGTCTTGTGTAGAGTGTGGGTAAATCTAACTGCATGTCTTTGTCATTTGAGATGGTGGGACAATCTTTTGGACTTTCTACAGTTAGTGATGTAGGTGCAGCTGGTATGACACTTCCTGCATCCCGAGGTGCGTGATCTTCTCCAGTTTCAGGGCTTTGATCATTGGGACTGGAGATGGCTTGGGATTTCTCATGAGACGCCTGACTCTTGATTTTGCCCTTCACATTTTTGGAGGTTCCACCTGGGGAAAACCTGGGGATGAGGAATTCAAAGCAGGCTTCATCGAGGTTTTGAAATCCGAGAATTCGGGCACATCTTTGGATCTCCAGGATGTTTTCTTTCGTGAAGTGAAGTTTCGCAGTGTAGGCGAACTGCAGAAGAGGCTCAAATCCTTCCACCGTGACCTTGGGAGATTAATGATCTAGTTACGATTGCTGCATGAATAAATTACGTACAAATTGCATTACTCGCTGTAACTTAATTTGTCCAAATTAATCACAATATATGAAGCGTAATTGGACAGTACTGCAGTGTAAATAATGTTTAAAGGAATAGTTCATGCAATAATTAACACTCTGTCATCATTTACTCGCTCTCTTGTCTCACCAACCATGTATAAGTCACTTTTGTTGTATAAAAGGAAATGTTAGTTAGACTGTTTACACTTTTCCCACACAGTTAAAGGCAGTCAGGACAAATGTGGTAATTGGAAAAAACATTTCGATATGTGCTTAAAATAATATAAAAGTAAATATTCTTAAGGATATATACTTTTGTCTACACAAAAATTTATGTATTTTATTTAAACCAGCATAACTTTTTGTGGAGCCTCATGATATTTTACAACACAAACTAACCTTGCCTTGTAATTAAAACTGTCTCATACTTACTGACTGACCTTGAGTTATGAGAGTCTGCAGGAATCTTTGCTATAAAATAATTTTCTTTTTTTTTATGTTGATTAGACCACGACACTGATTGTGCACACAGATATTAGTTAACAGCATTTTTTTTATAAATAAAATATAAATAAAAGTAATATAATAACTGCAATGACAAATATACTAATTTAAAAAAAATAATACAAATTTATTATTATTATTATTCATTTATTCATTCATTTTCTTTTCGGCTTAGTCCCTTTATTAATCTGGGGTCGCCACAGCGGAATGAACTGCCAACTTATCCAGCATATGTTTTATGCAGCGGATGCCCTTCTTGCTGTGACGCAATCGTGCTTCCCACTGCGCCACCATGAGGCCTATTATTATTAATAATAATAATAATAATAATAATAATAATAATAATAATAATAATAAGGCTTTTTTTAACTTAAACAACACTTTTAATTACTATAAATTATGTTTTATTCTAATGAATTTTAGAAAAAAATATCAATGTTCTCATAACAGAGTAGGTGTGTTGAAGTTATAGCATGAAATTCAATGACAGAAATATTTTTCCCACACACATTAGAATGAGTCCTGTTTAATTAACTTTTCTTTATTAAATTTTTTTTCCCTAAGCAAACTATTTTTACCACGATTTACAGAAAATGCCCGCTTAAATGGTATTCAGTGTAGCAAATCTTAATATACTAAAATATATTTATTGGACATATTTGGAAGAAAAAAAAACTTAATAAATAGAGATTAAAAAAAGTATATTTCTTTTAATTTAGAATTGCAAATTGTACTTTGGTATAAATATATTCTTCACATTGGATTTATGGATTCAATATTCATTCATACATGAGTAAATGATGACAAAATGATCAGTAAATGTGTAAATTAAAATAAGCAGCCTTTAAAAAAAAAATTAATTGGATTCTCAAAACCGCCAAGACATCCATCAGCATATCAAACATTACCTCATCCGGCAAGCTGACAGTGGGGTTTGCTCGGCTGTGGTTTGTCAGTCTGGTGTAAAAATAGTGGCTGCAGGAAGCCAGCACAGAAGAGTGTGCTCGAAAGCTCCTGCGCTCCACTTCAACCGTCACATCACACAAGAGCTCCTTCTGTCTCAGCTCCTCCAGCGAGCGCAGAACATGATGGCTGTGAACAGCAGACTGGAAGGTGAAAACAGAGGTCCGGGGGCCATCCACAGACATGACGCAGGGCTTTAGCTATAAAACAACACACACATACCTTCATACAGTACATATGCAACTGTGTAACAAAGAGGAAATACAGAAATTGGTGCATCATGTTACACCCCAGGGGGTGTGATGCACAAGCCAATGCAAGGCAATTATGAGCACACATTGTATGAATATGCATTTGCAATTACAGTGTGTAGAATATAAAATATGCAAAATACCTGTGAATTACGACATTTTGGGCTTACATAAAGTGATTTTTCAGTAGGGAAAACATTCAAATATACCTTTATATCCACTTTATCCGTTTTTTTTCTGTATACTTTAATGGTGATACTCATTTTTAAATACCTTTTTCTTAAAATTCCTTTTGTTTTTCATAAATCTCCACTTCGACAGCTCTAGAGTTTTTTTTTATTATTTCTATTACAAAACATTATATGCTTGATTATATTTAAGATTTCATTCTACAAAATAAAACATACATTTAAAATAATATACATATTTTTGTACATACAGTGCTCAGTATATATAAGTACACCCCTCACAAATCTATCTTTTAAATTCATATTTTTAATAGGAAGATATACAATATTATATTTGTGCATATACATTAGTTTAGTCAGTACTGAAGCCAAATCTGGAGCTTATCTAACTAAATAACTTACGATAACGGTCCAAAAACTAGTACTTCCAAATGTATGTTCTAAAAAAATATTAAATACAAATTTTAAAAAGAGGAGAAATCAAGAGAATAAAAAAAATAATAATAATGAAAATTTTCGTTGAAATTTTGTAGGTTGTATTTTTTTTTTGCAATATTTTTGCTTGAATTTAATTGTATAATCTAAATATGTTTGGAGACTAAAATATTATTTTAATAAATACATCTGTTTAATAAACCTGTTTTGTTTAAATGAACCAAAATACATTGCCTATATTCACTGAGAAATGGATAAAAAATATTCATTTTCCCAATGGGGTGTACTCATATATGCCGAGCACTGTATATATGTGTGAAAAACAAACAACAATAATAATAATAATAATAATTATAATAATAATAACAATAAAATAAGAGACAAATAAACGAAAAATTTGAGTCTGACTTTATCAATTTATGTGCTTAATATATGCAAATTGTCTCATTAAAGTAATGTCTTATTTACATATGTAAACATAACATTTCACAAAAAAACTTGGGATTTGTTTACAATTAATCTCTCAGCCGGGAAAGTGTGGTGATAAATATTAGTTCATTTGGAATTAACATTTTCCTTGTTAAGACGCAATGTCTAGCCTTGACAGAACGTTAATAACAGTGCTTTCCACGTTAAACAGAGTAGCAATTAGCGCAAGTAAACAGACTTACTGAGCATGACTCTGCAAAAAAAGTAACGCTAAAAACATGACGACTAGATAAAAACGGACCCTTCTGTATATTTGTCAGTCATATAGTTCCCAAACAGTAATGTTAAAAAATAGTGTCGACTGCATTTGTCAACATAAGCCAAAATAAGCGCAGCTCTGCAAACATTTGTTTAGGTGGAATGAATAAACATAGCTTAACTGCCTGGAGATTTCCATTTCCTAATATGCCAGTGTTTGACATACAAAAACAAAACAAAATAAGGAACTAGCTAGCGGTTTATAGTGAACGTGATATACAGTTTAATCTACATTAAACACTATCTTGTTTACATGTGGAGTTCGTATGTTTTTCAGAAGAATATAAAACGCACCTGACATATCACTGGACATCAGAAGCCGTCAAAAATCCAGCTTTGTCCATCGCTTTTGCAGTCTAAAAGTTCAATCGAATTAAAGTTTGACAGAGAAAGAGCTCCATAATGTCTACACGCCTGTCATGTGACTGTGCAGTACAGCAGCGAGAGTCCGCGTCACAGCACGCACAGAACGTACTGCGTCTGCGTCTTAAAGAGCCACGCCCACTGCGAGAGAACAAATTTATCAAAAAAAAAAAAGGTAAATAATAATAAAAAACCTGACAAAATGATAAACATGTACAATATTATTTGTATTTCATTTGTCAAATTTCAAGTTTGGCGCTGGCAATTCATTATAAATCAAATATTATATATCATTATGTATTTAAAGACTCTTTGTTTTCTATATATAAATCAAATAAATATAGATTAAATATAATTTTTTTGTTGTTAATAACAATAATGTTAATGGTGATGATGGCAATAATGATGATAATAATAATAACAACAGTGTTGTTGTTACATTATTACTACTAAATGTTATTTTCAGTAGTAGAAGTAATAATAAAAAAATTAATAATAATAATAATAATAATACCAATAATAATAAAGTCCAGTTATTAATTTTACGCATTTAATATTCATTTGTCAAATTTATAAATGAATATGAACAAGTTTATGATGAATATTCATTCATTCATTTTCTTTTCGGCTCAGTCTCTTCATTAATCTGGGGTCGCCACAGCGGAATGAACCGCCAACTTATCCAGCATATGTTTTACGCAGCGGATGCCCTTCCAGCCACAACCCATCAATGGGGAAACATCCATACACATCCATTCACACACATACACTACAATTTTAGCTTACCCAATTCACCTATACCGCATGTCTTTGGACTTGTGGGGGAAACCGGAGCACCTGGAGGAAACCCACACGAAAACGGGGAGAACATGCAAACTTCACACAGAAATGCCAACGGACCCAGCCCAGGCTTGAACCAGCGACCTTCTTGCTGTGAGGCGATTGTGCTACCCACTGCGCCACTGCGTCGCCTTATGATGTTCATTCATTCATTCATTTTCTTTTCGGCTTAGTCCCTTTATTAATCTGGGGTGCCACAGCGGAATGAACCGCCAACTTATCCAGCATATGTTTTACGCAGCGGATGCCCTTCCATCTGCAACCCATCACTGGGAAACATCCATACACACTCATTTACACACATACATACACTACAGACAATTTAGCTTACCCAATTCACCTATAGCACATGTCTTTGGACTGTGGGGGAAACTGGAGCACCCGGAGGAAACACATGCCAACACGGGGAGAACATGCAAACTCCACACAGTAATGCCAACTGACCCAGCCGAGGCTTGAACCAGCGACCTTCTTGTTGTGAGGCGATCGTGCTACCCACACCGTGAGGCCCGTATATTAATATTGTTATTGCAATTTTATTATTATTATTATTAGTAGTAGTAGTAGTAGTAGTAGTAGTAGTAGTAGTAGTAGCAGTAGTAGTAAAAAATAATATCAAATAAATCTCAAATTATTTATGATTATTGTTAACAGGTCTCTTTTTAAATGTAAATGAAAATATTAGCTTATGTGACACTGTTGTAATAATAATAATATTATTATTATTATTATTATTATTATTATTATTATTATTACTACTATTAAGTGAAATCTTCTGAACATAATCAATTGAACTTTTATTTTGTAATGCTTGAGCTGATTCGCTTCATTTTCACTTTCCATTTAAACGCACTGCAACAGCCTTGGGCATATTTTCAATAATCAGACCATACTATAACTAACTACCTCGTTTAAAATATGCAAAAAATTAAGCTCTCCCCCATCAGCAATTGATTTCCGAAGTTTCCCCTAATTTATTTATATTTCGAAAGTGCTGCTGTGAAATTCACCCACACGCTGTCATTGGAAGAGCATGTCATGTGTGTTTTCATAAACCCCTTCAAAGTTGCGTTGTCTTGAGTGCTTAGTGTGTCCGAGTTGTTCAGTTTAGTTGCTTTAGTCGTCGGGGTTTTTTTCTGGCTGTGAAGAGTGAATTGTCTTCAGTAATGTCAGTGTCCCGCGTCAGACCGCTGGTGTGTTTGTTTGGGCGCGGGGCAGCGGTGAGGCTCTGCCGGACAGTGAGCACCTGGTCACCGGTAGGAGCCGCTTTCAACGCCAAAGTCCAGAGGAGGCTCGAACTCTTCCAGCAGAATGTGGTGAGAGTGTATGTCTATGGTCTGGGTCCAATGTGAAGCGTTAAAGGGATAGTTCACTTCAAAATAAAAATGTATTCACTATTTACTCACCTTCAAGTGGTTCCAAGGTTTCTTTATTCTGTTGGACACATTCATTCATTCATTCATTTTCATTTCGGCTTAGTACCTTTATTAATCTGGGGTCGCCACGGCAGAATGAACTGCCAACTTATCCAATGTCCAATGTACGCAGCGGATGCCCTTCCAGCCGCAACCCATCTCTGGGAAACATCCATACACACTCACTCATTCACACGCACACACACACACACACACACACTCATACACTACGGACAATTTAGCTTACCTAATTCACCTGTACCGCATGTCTTTGGAATTGTGGGGGAAACCGGAGCACCCGGAGAAAACCCACCCAAACACGGGGAGAACATGCAAACTCCACACAGAAATGCCAACTGACCTGTTGGACACAATGGAAGATATTTTGAAGAAAGCTGAAAACGTGTAACCATTGACTTTCATAGTAGGAAAAGCTATATGGAAGTCAATGGTTACAGGTTTCCAACTTTCTTCAAATTATCTTCTTTTGCGTTGAACTGAAGAAAGAAACTCTCACATGTTTGGAACAAGTAAAGGGTGAGTAAATTATGACATCATTATTCATTTCTGGATTGTGATTGTTGTTTCAGGGTTTGTTCGGGGTCTCGGAGCTCAGCTCGGTGGAGGGTTTTGAGGTGGTGCAGGATCGAGCCCTGCAGGAGACCGAGCAGCTGGTGGAGGAAGCCTGCCGCTGCCCTGCTGGAGTCCAGACCGTGCAGATATTTGACAAACTCTCAGACAGCCTGTGTAGAGTGGCTGACATGGTAATCAATCAAATAATCAATCAAATAATCAATCAATTAATCAATCAATTAGGGTTGCACGATATTGGCAAAATCTAGCATTGTGATATTTTGGTTTTCTGCAATGTACATTGCGATATGGACACAATTTCACCAGATGATTTGGATGGCTCTATTTGGAAAAAAAAGAAAAAGAAAAAAAAAAGATAATTTTCGATTGATTGGGGTGAATGAATTATGTAGGGGAATGAATCATGCATAAAATATAATAAATGATATACAGTTGAAGTCTGAATTATTAGCCCCCTGTATATTTTTTCCCCAAATTTCTGTTTAACGTATAGATTTTTTCCAACACATTTCGAAAGATAATAGTTTTAATAACTACTTTCTAATAATACAATAATATCTTTGCCATGGTGACGGTACGTAATATTTTACTAGATATTTTTCAAGATACTAGTATTTAGCTTAAAGTGACATTTAAATGTTTAATTAGGCACGTTATAGTAATTAGGCAAGTCATTGAATAACAGTGGTTTATTCTGTAAACAATCGAAAAAAATATTGCTTAAGGGGGCGAATAATATTGACCTTAAAATGGTAAAACAAATAGAAAGAAGAAAAAATATTATAGCAAATGTTGTGAAAAATTCCTTGCTTTGTTAAACATCATTTGGGAAATATTTGAAAAAGAAAATTCACAGGAGGGCTAATCATTTTGACTTCAACTGTACATGCATAGATAAAAACAATAGAGCAAAATAAAATAATCAATGTTTTTTAGTTTAGTTTTGTTTTCGGAGTAGTCTAATAATGCATAGTCTTCACTGTATAAATAATTCCATAAAACAAAAGGTACAATTTATTATGCCTGAATGCTTTTTAATTTCTCATACAGTCACTGGCCTCAAAAACACATGCAAATAATAAACTTTCACTCTATTAACATTTTTAAACTTTGCAAATAAAACTTTCTCCACAAAATGTGGAGAACAAACTGTGTTCTGGACTGTGCCTCCTGCTTAATCAAAAACTTAACATTGCATTTCCTACAATATAGTGACTGTTGCAGATGTGCACATTGCAATATCGATGCTGAAACAATATATTGTGCAGCCCTACAATTACTAAATTAATAATAATAAATAAATAAAATTTAAACTGCTTATATGAGTCACAAAGATGAGATGAAGGCACAAAGAAGGCTGTCACAAAGATGATACAAGTCCTTGCAAAAAAAGGAATTTGTTTTATTAATGAAATGTTATTTTGTACACATCCACAGCATATTACATTCTACAAAGTTACTTCTTTACATGTTACAGATAATGTTTTGTTAGAATGATATTTCAAAAAAAATGTTATGACTGACTTATTTATTATAGAATTAAGAATACAGAATTTCGAAAGTACATTCAGTAAGAAAACAGTTTGTAATAGTATTTCACACTGTAACAGTTTCTACTGTATTATTTTAGCAAATAAATGCAGCTTTGGTGAGCAGAATTGGCTTCTTTTAAACACTGATAAACCTTGCTGTTTTTAAACATTTGACTGGTAGTGTCACACCATAGGAAAAGGTTTTCAGTGACAAAATGTATCAATTTCTTATGTTTTAAAAAATTTATGGATGAAAAAAAAAGATTTCTATATACTACAATAGACATTTGTAAAATTAGACCTCATGTTTTAATTAAGGATTTTAGTTTTTTATTATTATTATTATTATTATTATTATTATTATTATTATTATTATTATTATTATTATTATTATTATTATTATT
>CAIGQW010056847.1:2359622-2371774 GCA_903798125.1 Danio choprae | reverse complement strand
TTATTATTATTATTATTATTATTATTATTATTATTATTATTATTATTGGCCCTCTTTTATTTAATATTTACATGTTGCCACTAGGACAGATTATGCAAAACATTTGGTGTTGGTTTTCACTGTTATGCTGATGACACGCAGATCTACATTAGCATCGTTCCTAATCTCACTTCGGCTACGTCAGTTCTATCAGCCTGCTTGCAGGAAATCAAAGCATGGATGAAGCATAACTTTCTTTAATTGAACAGTTCTGAAACTGAGATTTTTCTACTCTGCTCTCCCACCGTTGTTAACAGGTATAGTGATTTTAAGCTCTCTATTGATAACATTCAATTAACCCTCCTCTCCCAAGGTGCGCAACCTCAGAGAACTATTTGATGCTCAGCTTAGTTTTGATTCCCACTTCAAGCACTTAACTAAAACAGCCTTTTTCCATCTCTGTAATATTGCACGCATTAGACCATCACGGCCAGATGCTGAGAGGCTTGTCCATACCTTCATAACATCCCGTCTTGATTTTTTTGTAATTCTCTCTTTGTCGGTTTACTTGCAAATTCTCTTAAAATGTTAGAGTATATTCAAAATTCTGCCGCACGTGTTCTGACTTATACATCCTCTTGTTATCACATCACACCTGTTCTCCAGCAACTTCATTGGCGACCGGTTAGGTCATGTTTTAATTGTAATATTCTCATTTTAACTTATAAAGCAGTCCATAGGCTAGCTCCTGATTACATCTGTGATTTTGTGACATTTTCTACTCCTGCTCGTAGTCTTGGCTCTGCTTCGGGTCTTACCCTGTTCCAGCTACACTGCAGACTTAACACCATGGGTGGTAGGGCTTTTTAATACTGTGCACTAAAATTATGGAATGCATTACCCATTACCACTAGTAATGCCGTGTCACTTTTAAGAAGCTTCATAAGACTCACCTCTTTAGTAGTGTTTTTAATGTGTGATCTTTTGTTATCTTACTTATTGTTAGACTTTCCTATTTATTATTTTTACTGTTTTATTGTTTTTTGCCTTGTAGCGCTTTGAGCTTGAGAAAAACGCATTACGAATAAAATGTATTATTATTTATTATTATTATTATTGTTATTATTATTATTGGAGCTATAATTTATTGAACTATGCTTGAGAAACTCACACCATAGGACAGTTTTGAAATTTGGCTCAAAACTGTAAAAAAAAAAAGAAAAGAAAAGAAATAAATGATAATAATAACACTGCAGTTTTTATAACAAGAGGTCCATGGAAAACTAAGAAATGTTTAACTATTTATTGCATTTTGAATGATGACAATATTAATTATATCCATTTTTGTCATGTGTGAAAGTGAAAATGCAATGTCATGTCAACTGCCCTACCCAACTGTCTCTATATCAGTTAATCTTATTTGTAAGTAGAATAACACGAAGAAGCTAAATAAAATAAGTTTTTTTTTTTTTTTTCATTTTTATTTGTCATAAGAGTTAGAAACAAAATGCACTTCAATTAAACACGCTTTCAATGCAATGTAAATAATATAATTTTAGTCTATTAAATTAGACAACAAACACCAAAGTTAGATTTTTAAGTCTTTGACTCGTATTAAAAAATTTTTTTCATAAATTTAATTCATTACTCATTAATTTATTTGTTTAATTGTCTGTAGGCAGACTTTATTAAAGTGGCTCATCCTGACTTATCATACCGAGAAGCAGCAGAGAGGACTTGCATAAACATTGGCACCATGGTTGAGAGGTGGGTCTGGATTCATATACACACTTTTGTATCAAATTTTAGTGAATTAAATATTTATTCATTTTGATTCTACCCTACAGGCTCAATACCAATGTTGAATTGTGTAAAAGCTTAAAGGACCTGTTGGACAACGAAGAGGTCATGTCCAAACTGGACCCAGAGACAAGGTATAAATCACACTTTCTGTTTTATTTGAAGATACATTGCCACAGTACACATGCAGAGGTCATTATAGCACTCCATGCCATCAAGCAACTTCAAAAAGTTCAAAACAGTCATATCATATAAATCTTTTTGTCTTTGTAACTAACTTTACAGTATTAACTATAAGGTTGCACGATATGGGAAAATTTGGCATTGCGATATTTTGTTTTGCTGTGATTTATATTGTGATGTGTATACAATTTGGAAATAATTCATTAATTTAGACTGATTGATGTTATTCTGGATTATTGCTATTGGGAAGATGGGAGTGAAATATTTTACATCACAGAAATTGAATAATCAAATGTAAAATAACACAGCAAAGTCTTCATTGTATAAATGATTCAATAAATACATCTTTATTAGAGTTACAAACAGTACAATTTTATGTGCCTGAATACTTTAAACTCTCGTGCTGGAATTCTTACACAATCACAAGGCCCTAAAAACGCATGCAAATGGTAAACATTCAGTCCATTATGGTTAAACTCTTCAGTTACTCCAAAAATCTACTGTGTTCTGAACTGTGGCTTTGTGGTAAACTATAATCCTAACATATAAACTCAACATTGCACTTCCTGCGATGTGACTATTGCGCATGTGCACATTGTGAGAGTGATGCTGAATCGCCCTAATTAACTATATTATTTTACTGACGCAGACGAGTGGCTGAACTCTTCATGTTTGACTTTGAGATAAGTGGAATTCATCTGGATACAAAAAAGGTCTGTTATATTGCTTATAGTTTTGTGACTGATCACAGTTTATTGAACATTGAAAGGCACACAGAATATGTTAAAAGGGATTGTTCACCCAAAAATGAAAAAAAATATATATATATATATTCCTCACCATTTACTCACTTTAGTGGTTCTAAACCTTATTGAATTTCTTTGTTATGTTGAACACAAAACAAGATATTCTTAAGAATGTTGGAAATCAGTCATTCCATATTATATATTTTCTTTTGTGTTCAACAGAAGAAAGAAACTCGGGGAAAATGAGGGAATAAACAGTGTTGGGGCTAACACATTACAAATAATGTTACGTAATAATTTTTTTTTAAGTAACGAGTAAAGAAAAGCATTACTTAAAATAATAAGTAATAATATTTGAGTTACTTTTTAGTTTAATTAATTTGCTTTTAAAAAATAAATAGCTTAAATAAAATCAACACATTACTTAGAATTAAAAATAACCAATTAACTACTTACTTTTTTGGGGGAGTAACTCGATATTTTAATGTATTACTTTCAAAAGTAACATTCCTCAACACTGGGAATAAATGATAACAGAATTTTTGAGTGAGCTTTCTCTTTAAGACATAGGGACAGATCTCACAGACAACCCTTTCCCTGTTTCTCAGAGGAAAGAGGCAGTGAACTTGAATGTGAAGCTGCTGGATCTGAGCAATCAGTTTCTGATGAGCTGCCACATGCCCAACAGGATAGAGAAGAAAGCTCTTCCTGAACACATTCACCAGCACTTCACCAAAGACGGGAAGTACATCCAGATCGGAGGCCTGCATGCAGATGCACCTGATGACCTGGTAGATCATTTGCTTAATTAGTATAAACTAGAGGTGCTGTAGTACACAAAAAATTATAGTTAGGCATTGTACAGTACAATACGGATTTGTTTCCACTGTCAGAAATACTAAAATGATGCACAGGACCATATTACTTTTTTTTTGGACCCTTTTGTAAACAGTATGGTACCAAAAGGAGCTAGACTCACTGATGAACAGCAAAATCCAACCTTCAGATTTCAAGTCACTAATGAAAAGCTATATTTTAAACAAATGGCAAGCAGAATGGAATCAATGGTTAAAAAAATTACTTTTTGAAATCCAGCACCTAGTCGGAAAAACATCAAACCATTCTTTTAACTCCAGATATGCTGAGGTTATTTATACAAGATGCTGTATTGGACATAGTAGGATTACTCTTGGACATTGACTCAAAGGAGAAGTTCCTCCAAAATGTCAGTAGCAAACAGAATTTTAAACCTATGTTTTTTTTTATGCCACCATTTTTAATGTTATCAGACAACAAATGTTATCTGGAGAGACTTACGAATGAAATATTTTAAAATGTGACTTTATCAAAAGTAAATGTTAAAAAGCCATTTTAGATTTGAATCTTATTTTATATATTGTTTTATTCCTGTTGATGTATTTTTTTTATTGTTAAAAGCCTTTTTTTATTATTGAAAAGTGATATTTAAAACCATGTTTTTGTGAATTAATTTTTTTTTTTGCCATGACTTGGTTAGAGAAGCTTATATGGCAATAAGCTCAAAACTAAGGCTTGATTTTATGGGACTTTAAAGGTAAAACTGTATTCTTTCACTGCTCTTAAGGAAGTGTAAATTCTGATGGTTGAAAGATCATATGTACACACGTCACGAGTGAGTTTATGTGAAAATCATTCAGACAATTTTATGCTCTGGAGACTTCAGAAGAAATCACATAAAAATCGGCTCCAAAAACATAGAGAAGAATACATTGCTTACAGAGCCTCTCTCTCTCTCACTCTCTCACTCTCTCACTCACTCACTCACTCACTCACGGCTGAACACTGATTGGTTTACAGAGAATCGTCACCTGCAGCACATGCTTCAAGACAAGGGAATGACAACACAGGAAGCACAATTTTTAATACAAAATATAATAATTAAAACTTCGCCAGACACAATACATAAACAGCCCAAATAGTTTTTTAGAATGACATTGATTGGAACTTTCTCTCGTACACCACATACACAAGTACAGGGTGACTCGTACCGAAAAGTGCTGTGCTGAACCATAACGTTCAGTGGAAATGAGACAAGTCACAGTCTCATCCAAAGACATCTGTTTTGATTTTTGACTGTTGTAGCTGTGAAATACCTGAAGTCATTCAGTGTAGTGATATGGAGTAATGTAGTCAAAATCTGTCTGAAACTACTTTAGTTCTGCGCTTATTTAAAAATAGTTTCACATCTTAGAATGTTCACCAGCCAATCAGAATCGAGGATTCAACAGCCCCGTAGTATAAGCATTAAATAATTAAGACATCATCCATAGGTTAAATTAAATAATATAATATCTAGAGATATTTGATTGCCTAAAAGATGAATTTGGTGATTTGATACTGTACATATTCTGTACATGTGTACTTAACCGAAAGACGAAAATTTTACACCCCCAATAGCAACTGTTTTAAATTATGTTTACATCGAGTCACTCAGGTTACTTTATGTGGAATAAATATTGTTTCTGGTATTCTTTCTCTCGTATTCTTTCTCTCTTTTTTCAGGTCAGGGAAGTTGCGTATAAAGTTTTTCTCTACCCAAATGCAAATGTGATGCACATACTTGAGGAACTGCTGGCCTGTAGAGATAAACTGGCTCGCTTGGTTGGTTATGAATCGTATGCACACAGAGCATTAAAGGGAACCATGGCCAAAAGCCCAGGTAGAAGTACCTTCAAACTAGAAGTCTTTAATTTCTGTACTACTAACTGCACACGACTAAATACTAAAATAATAAAAAATACATTTAACAAATGTTAAGCATAGGAAAACTATTAACTTTAAACAAAACAAAAAATGGAAATTGCATTTGTTTTGTAAGTAAAATAAATTATACTTTATATAATTGTTGTTTTTAAGAGAAACAAAACATCTTATGATGTATTATTCATGTTTCCAACAATATCTGTTTTTCCACAGAGGCAGTTATGAACTTTTTACAGCAAATCACAGACAAGCTCAGAGACAGGTTGAGTTTTCTCCCTTTAATAATTGTCCTTTGCTTCGACTCAAATATACAAAATAATAAATATATATTACGAGCATTAATTATTAATTCATCTTTTTAAGAAAGAATAAATAAAAAAATTCTGTACTGTGATATTGTGGTAGTCGTATTCCCGTATGTGCCACTAGGCGTCGCTGTCAACTAAATTATGTTGTAGATTTAAAAGAGACTGTACGCTGTACTTCATGTTAATAATTAGCATGTATGATGTTTGTATAGTGCATAGTTGTGTATAATATATAAAAAATGTCTTTGTATAAGTTATATAATGTTTCCATTTCTATTTCTGTAAACTTTAGGACAGAAAAGGATTTTAAAATGATGAGGGATATGAAGACAAAACTCAATCCTCGAAATTCTGTAAGCACTTCTCAGTTATTTCTCATAAATATATTTTTTAAATATTTTCTAATGTCAGACTGTATCACAATGTTGTAAATGGACATGACAAACTTGATAATGCCACCAAATTTAAAGACAAAATTAAAATTCTTTTGTAGGAACTAATGCCATGGGACCATCCATATTTCAGTGGTGTGACGCGTGCAGAAAGGTAAGAGATCAAACTTTTTTTCTTTTTTTTTTTTTTTTTTTCGTTCAGAAACATTTCTTCTTGAAATAATAAGCATAACTTCACACCACGGGTTCTCAAACTTGGTCCTGGAGGGCCGGTGTCCTGCAGATTTTAGCTCCAACTTGCCTCAACACAAGAGCTTGATTAGCTAGCCCAGGTGTGTCTGATTAGTGTTGGAACTAACCTTTGCAGGACACCTTTGCCCTCCAGGACAGAGTTTGAGAACCCCTGCTCTACACATTTGGTATTTGAAAAAAATAATATTTTAATTTGGCAAGTTTGCATCTAATTGATCAAAAGTCACAGTAAATGTATTTATATTTAATATGTCCAAAGATTCAGCTTTGCAATCATATATTTTATATTCAAAATAGTATATTCAAATAGAAAATAATTATTTTGAACTAATAGTATTTTGTCTGTCTGTTTGTCTATCTTTGAAATTAATTAGATTTATTTTTTAGTAATTTCTTCCTAATGTCTTTTCACATTCTTGTCATTTATCCTTTGTAGTCTGTGGTCTTTGTCAGAAAAAAAAAAAGTGCACGGACATTCAGCCTTCCATAACGTGGCATTGTTTATGTTTTGTCTCTGCAGATTCAACATTGAGCCGAGTCTGTACAGTCCGTACTTCTCGCTGGGAGCGTGTATGGAAGGTCTGAATGGTGTTTTCACGCAGCTGTATGGCGTGTCACTACTGGCGGAGCAGCCCAGCTTGGGGGAGGTCTGGAGCGAAGACGTGCGCAAGCTGGTGAGCTCACACCTCTGTGATCCATTATCAAACCCAGTGGGCCGAAATCAGAGCTAATTTTCAAGTCATTTTGAATCGTTCTTTCAGGCTGTGGTGCATGAAACAGAGGGACTGCTGGGATATATCTACTGTGATTTCTTCTACAGACAAGACAAACCTCATCAGGTAAAGGAGGACTGCAATGAGCCATCTGAAAAAGTGTGTCCTTGGTATCCTAAATCAGAATTTGTGAGCAATAGCAAAATATACATTGTATGGGTCAAAATGATCGATTTATTTTATTTTTTATTTTTTTTGTAAATTTTTTTTATGTTAAAAATCATTTGAATATTAATTAAAGATCATGTTCCATGAAGATATTTAGGAAATTTCCCACAATGGTTTTATCTTGGCATGTTCTATCTTCACAAATTATACATCGATAGAAAACATATCTGGAACTAACAATTAGTTCCAGTACTCGAATTTGATTGGCTGAGTGGTGGCTTAAACTGATATTCAGCTACTGTAACTGTACATTATTATACCAGTCTTCAAGTGATTCTATGAATCATTCACTCAACCAGTTCATCCAAAAACATGGATTTTTTAAAATAAAACCAGTTACTGTCTTTATAAGGGAGTCATTGTATCATTATCTGAAACAATTTGTTTAACAACATTAATTAGGTCACACCAAAAATAGGTTACTATTTTCATAAGTGAAAGTTAGTCACTGAACCAATCTTTTCAAAATTGATGCATTTAAGGAAAGAATCAAGTTCATTTCAACCAGTTCAGTTATTCAGTCAGTTCATTAAAACATTTGTTCGCTCATGGAAGAGACAGGTCACTATCTTAATGAAAGATTCACTGAATCATTCACTCAACCAATTAATTCAAACTATTTATTCGTTAATGAAAGAAACAATATATTATTTTAATAAGGAAAGAAACAGGTTATTAAGTTTACGAAGGAGTCATCGAATCTTTCACTTAACAAGTTCATTCAAAATATTGATTCATTAATGGAATCTTTAAATCAGTCAAATAAACTCTTCATTAAAAAACTTTGATTTATAAAAGCAAAATAAACATACTTTAAGTCTTAATTAATTATTTAACCAACCGTTCTGTTAGAAATTAATTTAAGGAAAGAAACAAGTCTTCATGAGTGTCATTGAATCATTCATTCAACCACATTGATTCAACGAGGTAAGAAACATGTTAGTGTCATCACAGGGGATTCATTGAATCATTCACTCAACCAGTTAGTTTAGAAACACTGATTACATAATTTTTTACTTTTTACGTTTAAATAACGTAATCATTTACTCAGTCGTTTCATTCAAAGCTTTGATTCATTCAAGAATTACCTTTATCACTATGAGGGATTCATTGAATTATTCAGCCAAACAAGTTACTTTATGAGGGAGTCACTGAATCAATCACACTTCAACATTTGGAAAACCTTCATTTGCTCAGGAAAGAAACCGTTTACTGAGTCATTGCATCATTCACACACAAAATTGCTATATTTCGAGAAGCCATCAAATCGTTAATTGAAGTTATTTGTTCAGAAGCAATACATATTTATATGCATGTATTTATTTATTTATTTTGGACACCTCAGCCAGTCAGTGTTGATTAGTCCAGGTTTATTTGTGTCCTGCTCAGGATTGCCACTTCACCATTCGTGGGGGGAGGCGTCTGGACGATGGTCAGTATCAGCTGCCGATGGTGGTCCTGATGTTGAATCTGCCCCATCCAACACGAGCCAGTCCCACTCTACTCAGCCCAGGAATGATGGAGAATCTCTTCCATGAGATGGGCCACGCTATGCACTCAATGCTGGGACGCACCCGCTACCAACATGTGACAGGTACAATATAATTACTGCAGAAATCAACTCCTGTGGTTCACATTTGTGGCCTTCAGCTTTTGAATTGGTGACCCTTTTTTTCTCTCTTCAAGGAACACGATGTGCCACTGATTTTGCAGAGGTGCCCTCTATTCTAATGGAGTACTTTGCTACAGATTATCGTGTCATCAGTCAGTTTGCTCGCCACTACCAGACTGGACAGGTACACTTCATATTAGTCCATTTATTTAGAAAAAAAATAATAATAATAAATGATTTGCTGGTCATTCAATCAATTGGTCACTAATACTTCCAAGTTTCAAACAGAATATAAAAACACATTACATTTCACTGCATCCATTTCTTTTCTCACAGCCTTTGCCACAGAGCATGGTGGCCCGTCTTTGTGAGTCTAAGAAAGTCTGCGGTGCAGCTGACACTCAACTTCAGGTACTATTGAAAAAGATTGTCAGATTACCACTTTTTTCAGTAGTATAAAATACTGTACAACTTCATTGATTTTCATAGGAGAGAGAATTGTAATTCTTAATTGCAGGGTAAATCATTTCTTGATATTAAACCATTTATGTAATAGTTTTATTTAGTTTGTTTTTACTTGACAGAAAAAATATGTATGTATGCATGCATGCATGCATGTATGTATGTTTGTATGTATGTATGTGTAATGCAGCATACTCATAAGTGGTTTTGTATTTCAACCCAAATGCTTTCTAGGTTTTCTATTCAGTCCTGGATCAAGTTTATCATGGAAAACCACAAAATTGTTCAACAACAGACATCATGATGGACATGCAAAAGAAGTATTATGGTCTGCCATATGTCTCTAACACAGTGAGTGTGCTTCATTTAAAATGAAACTAAACATAAATATAAATTTTTTTTTTAATCACTTCTACAAGTGATTAGTGATTATCTAGTTTCTGCTTTCAATCCATACAGGCAAAATACAATCTGTATGTATGAGTAATTTAATCATTCACTCAATCGTTTCGTTCAAAGCTTTGATTTACTCAAGGAGTAAATTATCTTTATTAAGGAGTAGTGATGGGTCGTTCTTGAACGATTCGTTCATTTTGAACAATTCTTTTATGTGACGTGAGAACGATGAGTCCTCCCAGGGAGTGATTCATTCATTCATGCATGCGTAAATTTGTGAAAGCCAATCATATGCATTTAGAGCCGGAAAACTATTTGATTCGTTCATTTCTTGAGTCTTTGGTTTTGAGTCATCTCTTTACATGCTGTCACGTGATGATCGAATGACTCAAAAACCCGAAGGCTTAAAAGGTAAACTAATCATAGGTGTTTCCAGCTCAGACTGTATGCATTGGTTTAGCTTATAAGGGACTGTCAGTGTCAGGTGAACGAACCAGAAGAGGTGAGCAGAGCTAATCATAGACAAAACACCAGGTAAACAATGAAGGATTATTTTCTCTTTCTTAGTAGCATTGCATTGTATAGTAGCATTCTAGTTATGACTTGTTTGTAGTGTGATCAACGTTTGGTCTAGATGTGTTTGGAAGCATCTCGTAACATTTTAATGTTATTTAGGCAAATTGAACGAAATGACTCAAAAAAGATTCGTTCATCTCGATGAACGAGACTCAATAGTGATAGGTAGTTCGGATCATTTTACTGACTCAGACCTTTAAGGAGTCACTGAATCATTCACTCAACCACTTTTAGAAAAACCCTCATTCGCTCGGGAAAGAATAAGTTTACCAAGTATAAAATGGAGTCATTGAATCATTCACTCAATCAGCTTGTTTTAGCATTGCTATCACAATGTGCACATCCGTAATAGTCACATCACAGGATGTGCAATGATGATATGATGTATTTTTATTTAATGCCATGTTAGCATCAAAGGCTATTTTTGCTTTTTTTATTTTGGCAAAAACCATCCCATTCCATTAATGAAGACAATTGTTTTTTTTATTTAAAAGGATAACTATGAATGATTTGTTAGCCATTAAATGGCTTCTCTAAATCGGTGTGTCGCCAAAAGCACATCTCACCTTAATGTAGGTGGTCCGCTGGCCTCAAATGAAGTGATCCATTGCCATTATTGAAGTTAATGAATGTTTGGGAATCCTTCCTTGACTAATCCTTAATTACATCTTATACTCCCACTTCTGAAATCCCAAACACACATGAACACACCAAGGTAGTTTAGCTTTGGCCCCCTTTTTCCTGCTCTGTGGTTTTTCTAGATCTTTCACAGACACTACACGGTTAAAGGATTAAAATGCTTTTCTCCGCTCTCCGGCCCTTTTTCAGGGGCCTATTCTGCAATAACAAAGCAGAGATATACTTTGAAGAAGCACTCCCTGGGGGAAATATTTGAAACTCTTCTTTCAGTCTTTTTTTTCTGGAAGAGAAAACATAGCTCAAAATGCTTTTCTCAGCTCTCAGAAATGGTCGCCTGAGAGTCGAAGCGATCTAAAACACATATTTTATTTTGGAATGGCCTTGATAAACCGCTCATCCTGGCCTGTAATTATGTGGAGCCACTGGGAATCAGGCCTCCCCCAACTCTAAATATTCCCCTTCTCTCTTTAATTGCTTCAGCTGTAATGTCTTTACCATCCTCTAAATCACCCAGCTTCCCCCTTTTTATCCGTTATTACTGCCTCTCATGGGATGGCAGCTAAAAGTATGAGTGTGTGCCTTTCGTTCCTGTAGGATGCCTGTTTTAGTGACTATTAAAGAACAAATGAAAGCTTTCCTCAGTCCACATATGCTCATAAAACCTTCAGCGTGCAACTCTGTTGAAGTATGGCAGCTGTTTCAACACATTATTTAGCTGCAATAAAGATATAAACTAGATTATTATATTTTTTTACCTGACAAGTTTTTGGCAAGTAATTATTTTTTTTTATTTTTTTTTTTTTTTAAATGGTTGAAAAAGTTAAACTTAAAGTTTTAAGTTTAAGTTTTGTAAAAAGCTTTTTTAAGTTTTGGGGTCAGTAAGGGTGTCTTTTTGTTTTGTTGTTTTTATGGATAAATACAGTAAAAACGCTACCAAAGACAATAGAATAGACAAGACATGTCACGGTCAATATGGCGAATGAAGCTCTGCCTTCTAGTACAGGAGTCAATCATCAATCACTATAGACTAACATTTCTCCAGGGGAGAAGCTCAGACCATGTGTGCTTTTACGACAGTTTTTGTGGTCAACAAACACACTGGAATCTCAGCAAATACTTGCTTC
>CAIGQW010056847.1:2345922-2359222 GCA_903798125.1 Danio choprae | reverse complement strand
TAATTATTTTTTTTTCTTTTTTTTTTTTTTTAAATGGTTGAAAAAGTTAAACTTAAAGTTTTAAGTTTAAGTTTTGTAAAAAGCTTTTTTAAGTTTTGGGGTCAGTAAGGGTGTCTTTTTGTTTTGTTGTTTTTATGGATAAATACAGTAAAAACGCTACCAAAGACAATAGAATAGACAAGACATGTCACGGTCAATATGGCGAATGAAGCTCTGCCTTCTAGTACAGGAGTCAATCATCAATCACTATAGACTAACATTTCTCCAGGGGAGAAGCTCAGACCATGTGTGCTTTTACGACAGTTTTTGTGGTCAACAAACACACTGGAATCTCAGCGAATACTTGCTTCACAGACATAAGAAATATATCCACATAAAGCTTAAAATCTGTACCTTTAAATTAACCAACTACACTTGAAAACAAAAGTTTTTTGGTTTTGTAATCTGTATAGTACAGTCTGTCCTGTCAAATGCACATCACATGACAGCAGCAACTACTTGAACGCCTATAAACTTGTAAACAACGCTGTCATTTTTGGAGGAGATTTGCCATCAAGACCAAGTTGTCAATTACTTCAAAAGAGCAGTGCAATTGGACAAGGCATTATTCAGAGGATGATAATGTGTAACATGGCCATAAATGAGGTTGGTGTCGTGATCTCGGTCCTTTCGAATGTGCATGCGGATTAGCTTGGGCAACCTGAAAAATGCTGATTTTGTTTGATCCAAACGTTTAGAAACGAAGATTATGGGACAGTTGTTGTTTAATTTTATTGGTGATTCCAAATGTATAATGTAATTGTAAGCTTGGAAAACAGTTTTGGAGAATTTGATGTTTCCCCATTCAGACAGAATGCCCGAGCATACTGCCCGAGAGGCATTTCAAAGATGGCTGCCAAGTGAAATGACTTGCCTTAAAGAGACTTTGATGGTACTTAATATAATATGTAAAATGTTATTGATTCCCTGTTTATATTTTGGAAATCTGAGTGTTTAGAGTTGTGAGTTAATATATTAGCATTATGGATTTATATTTTATAACCCTTTTTTTAGCCTTATTTATCATTTAAAAGTATATGCACATCAGCATGTTTTGCAGTTTGAGATTTAGCTTGTCTTACCAGTAATGGATGACTTGTGAACCAGAGATTAATTCTAAGGTTTGAAAACACTAACCCTAATATGAGTAATAATAGAGATTACAATTAGAATATCATGTTTAAATTCTGGAAATCTGAATTTACATTTTAGAATTATATCTTGATATTTAAAAAAAGTTTGTTTGTAGTTTGTTGTAAAATTCAGAGTTTGCATTTTGTTTGTTTTATAATTGGGAATTTGTTTTGAATTCTGTTTTAGACTTGCTGCCAAGGTTTTATTTTAATCAGTGAACCTGATCTGAATAATAATAGTGATGCTCGACCTCTAATAAGCTCCGGTTTCCCCTAAAGCCCAAAGACATGCGCTATAGGAGAACTAAATAAACTAAATTTCTCGTTGTGTGTGTGTGTGTCTGTGTGTGTGTGTGTGTGTGTGTGTGAATGAGTGTGTGTAGGTGTTTTCCATTACTGGGTTGCGGCTGGAAGGGCATCCGCTGTGTAAAACATATGCTGGAATAGTTGGTTCATTTTGCTGTGGCGACCTCTGAAATAGAGACTAAGCCAAAGGAAAATGAATAAATGACCTCTAATAATTTTGCTAGACCATAAATATTTTGGACAATTCTGGAGAAGGTTAATGACTCACAGAGAAAGCAGTTTTTATAGTTTTTTTTAAATTCAGTTGACATTGATTCAATTTACTGGGGCATTAATAGTGCTCTTGAAGATAATGGCAGCTGTTAGAAACATGAACCAGATGGAAGTTCTTGTTCTGTTGCTAATATCTGGGAACATTCAGAAACAGTGTTACATTCCTCTGGCCAGATTCATGAAGGCCAAAAAAAAAACAAAAAACATGGTAATACCGATATTAGATTTGGTCCTTTTTATTAGTTCAAGGTCTTAAGAGTCCGTATTTTATGGAAATCTGAGTTGATATTTTGGAGTTCTTAATTTTTGTAGAATATATTTTCTACAAAAGTCAGTTATATTTTGCTTTACTCATCTGTTTAGCTTTTACAATTCTGAGTTAATATTTTAGAATTCCTGTTAGGTTTTAGAATTCTGAATTCATATTTTAGGTCTCTGTTTATGTTTGAGAATACTGAGTTTGCGTTTTAGAGCGAAACGTTTACTACGTAACCCTCGTTCCTCGAGGTGGGAACTGAAATGCTATGTGGAAAACTTCTACTATGGGGATTTTGCCAGAAAGCCAATGACATGAAGAGAAATAAAATGGACCAATGAAATACCAATGAATTGGCAGCGAATGCAGCTGGCAGCAATCTTAATTAGTAAAGAATAAGAGAGTCAGCGGCAAATCGCTTGGTACATTTTTAATCTGAAGAGCCGAATTAAGCTGTCAGATAAGGCGCTACCACTGTGGCGAAAGCATTTGACGTGTGCATTCCCCAGCGGGAGGGGAACTCCAATGCTATGTGGGAAAACTTCCACTATGGGGAAATGTATGGAAAACACCACAATGGTTAAACCTTACCATGTCCCTGGTGAGAGTTTTGCCAGGCTCCAGCTTGAGCGCACCATCATCACCAGAGACGCAGCCCTCCAATGTGTCCCCTGGCCCTAACTTACCTTACTTACCTGTGAAGCGCTTAAAGGCTTATTCAAATTTTTGGGGTAGTCATAAATACACCTAGTTAAGTTAAGGTCTAGGAATTTTAAATATGACAGTACGTTGGGAAAGCGTGCCTATTAAGAAGGGGAAGGATGCTGCGGAGGCCACCTGCTGCCCAGATGGGGAGACCTGGTGGCAGAAAGACATATGGACTAACCCTGTCAAGGGGGAGTACACATATGAAAGATGGTTAGCGGGGAGGGAAGACACGGACCGGGGGGGGGGGGGGGGGGGGGGGGGGTGACTATAGAGCTTCACAGGGAGTGAAGCATATGGGATTGCCAATGGGGATCATGCATAGCAGGCATCGAAACCCAGAATGCGGGCTGACCGAATGGGCATGCCACAACTCTGCTGAGTCAGGTGCTGGGGGCCTCGGAGGAACTCTGTAGAGTTCGCCAAATGGGGAACTCTGTTCAGAGTAAGAAAAGTGAACTTATCTCTGTGTTAGAGAGAAAGGCGCAGCAAACATGTTTCAACACAAAGCCAAGTTTCCTAATTTACCACACTTGAGTTCAACACACTTGAGAAAATCGGTTCCACTCAAAGATTATAACATCTCACGAATGTATTAGGTGTCGCCCAGCCCGCAGCTCTACAAATGTCTGTTAGAGAGGTGCTGCGTGCTAACGTCCAAGAGGAGGCACCACTTCTAGTCGAATGCTCTCTCACCCTGGGGTACGTGGCTCACCCTAGCACTAATAAGCGAGGGAGATGACATTCAATTCAATTCAAGTTTATTTATATAGCGCTTTTTACAATGTAGATTTGTCAAAGCAGCTTAACATGTTCTAGTAAAGTCCAGATTTCAGAGTTTAGTTCAGATTAGTTCAGTTCAGTGTGGTTTAAGTTTCACTGCTGAAAGTTCAAATACTGAAGAGCAAATTCACCGAAGCGCAGCTCCACAAGTCCCGATCCGAGCAGGCCACTGGCAACAGTGGCGAGGAAAAAACTTCACCAATTGACGAAGTGAAGGAAAAAAAACCTTGAGTGAAACCAGGCTATGTTAGGCACGATCATTTTTCTTCTGGCCAAACTTCCTGTGTGTAGCTGCAGTCTAGGCGCCGGCGCTGGAGAAGCTGGACGTCCATCGTGAAAGCTGCAGGTGTGGGTAGGGCACCAGTGGGAGGTCAGGCTGGCCCACAGGATCAAGCATCATCCACTATCTAGTGGTCTAGTGGTTTGAAAAATGCACTGTGGGAACCTTGGACACCTAGGTGGCCTGGAGTGTCAGGAAAATGTGAGAATAGACTGGCCCAAATTGCTGGCAGAATTCGCTGATTGAAAATGCCTCCAGACACTCGACCCTTCTGACCGATGCCAAGGTGACCAGCAGAACTGTTTACATGGACAGAAATCTTAAAGATACCGAGTCGAGTGGATCAAGCAGACCTCGTCTACAGAGAGCTCTCCAAGAGGGTATGAGAGGGGGACAGGATGTATTTAACCATCTAGCTTCTCGCACCTCTGAGAAACCGGATGATGAGTCAATGCTTTCCCAGCGCACCACCATCCCCGCGTCCTCAGAGCAGGGATGATTGTAACACCAACCCCTTAGTGCAGAGGGGACAGCCTTTGCTCTAGACAACTGAAGGAAGATACCATCACACTGATCTGGCATGCTCAAGGTCCTTCTCGGAGAAAAGCACACCACACAGCAAAAAGACTCCTTCAGGGCATAGGCATGCCTCATAGAGGGTGCTTTAACCTAAGTGATGGTGTTAACCTAAGTTCTCCGCACTCCATCTATGGACCACACTTGAGGTCCCAGAGAACTGAGCACGGGTGCCAGATGGTGCCTGTCCCAGAGAAGAAGGTCTTTCCTCAAAGGAATTTGCCAGGGAGGATGGTGATCAAGTCCAGCTCCAACCCGAGAAAAGAGATGCTTTGCAAGGGGACAAGCTTGCTCTTTTCTTGGTTGACCCGCAACCCTAACGTTGAGGTGCCGGAGCACCCTGTTCCTGTGCATAACCAATTTATCTCAGATAATTGAGTATGCGGATGCCCGCGAGTCGAAGGCACGTTAGGGCACTCTCTGCGAGCTTGGTGAACACCCGCAGAGACAGTGAGAGCCCGAAAGGGAGCCCGAAAGTGACATGATCGGCGCAATCACTGACACAACGGCCAGGAGGTGGTACGTCCTGAGGAAGAGCAGAAGATAAGAGGTTTACTCTTACCTTTTTTCCAAAACCCCACGGGGCAGCTGGGAGTGTGAGAGAAAAAAGCCTGTCCTCTGGCACTCTTGGAGCCTGTGGCAAAGAGCACCGATCATGCTAGCTGGAAGGCATAGCGTCCAATGCTGGCAGTGTTTGGGCTGTCACACCCGGAGAAAAGAGAAATTGCTCTTTATTGGTTGGAATGATATGGGTGTCCCCGGACCCCCGCCGAGGAAAGAGCTAACCTCCTTTTTTCCGAGTGGCTCGTCACAAGGACGCTCCGCGGTCCGTTATCGGACTTAGCGGCATCCTGAGGCAGGGGGAGCTGATCGTCTGCGGGGTGCTCGACACTGCCGCTTAGCCGGGGAAATGGACTGGGTTGGGGGAGCAGATTTTGGAGTCACAGATGACTGCGAGGATCAGCTGAAGTGGATGGGTCGGCGGAGAGAGTGGTTTTGAGAGCCTGCCTGTAGATGACTTTCCCCATCGCACTTGACTGCTCTTTCACCGCAGTGAATTCCTGTGTGAACTCACCCACGGTGTCGGCGAACAGGCCAGCCTGCTATATGGATGCGTTAAGAAAGCAAACTTTGTTATCGTCACACATAACTGCCAGCTTTAGCCAAAGGTGGGGAACTCTAATTATGTTTTAGAATTCTGAGTTTATAATTTAGAATTATGAGTTTGCATTTTATTCTATTTATGTTTTCAAATTCTGAGTATATAGTTTCGAATTCTGAGTTTGTATTTACAGTTTTTACTCTTATTACTGACATACAAATAGAACACATCAGCATGTGAGATATTACTTATGTTCCCACAAATGGCATTTGATGACTTGTGCAGCAAAGTTTCACACTGATGTTTGTTCAAATCACTAAGCCGAATCTGAGTAATAACAGTGATGCTTGATAACTAATAATTCAGCTTGAACACTAATAATGGTTGTGGTCAGTGATGGAAAAGGTTAATGACTCACAGAGAAAGCTGTATTTATAGTTGTTTGGCTTCAGTTGACATTGATTCGGTTTACTGGGGCATTAATAGTGTTCTGGAAGATAATGTCAGCTGTTAGAAACATAGACCAGATGGAAGTTCTTGTCCTGTTGCTAATATTTGTGAATATTCACACACAGCGCTACATTCCTCTGTGAATAGGACATTATTATAAATGTACATTTACTGACAGGACCCATTTGCAGTGAAAATGTTTCCATTACTAAATGCAGATTTCAAGCAAATGTTGATAATGCTGACGTTTAGCTTTCAGAGGTTTCGTCTGCAGGAGTGCGTTTTGGTTTGCTGAAGTCATTAGAGGCCATATGAGATACATCTTACTTATACTCTGAAGCTTAAGTCTGTGTTGTGCTGCAGTTTCACCTTCTCCAACATAATGTTTCTCTCATAGTGCTGTTTACACAATTTTGGCTCTCTTTTACAAGCTCAGGGAGAAACACTTGACACACATATTCTACATTGGAAAACACTGTCCAGCATGTCTGTCGGTGATCATTAGAGCCAGATGTCTTCGAGGGGTCCTTTAATATCCTGCAGCATGACAACAATGCATTTATAATGTACGAACTAAGCTTATTGTTGTATAATATGTGTTTTTCTGATGTTGATCTGTGTATAATATTGAGTAGGGGGCTTTTTTTTGCGCATTGTTATTTCCTAATAGCAAACTAACGGTAAGAGGGGTGTGGTTAAGAATATTGTGGATAAAGCCATCACACTGACGTCAACATCAACTGAACCACCACTTGAAACGCAGAAGCAAATGGTCATTGGTCAATGGACTTTGATTGAAGATTACTAAAACAAACTTATTTTTCATTGGAAAAACTTGCACAGAGTAACTGTTCACCTAAAACTCAGGACACACTAAAAACCAGAAACCAGGGAAACCAGAATTTGTGATGCACACATACAAAGCAGCATTTAGGACCATTTTCACAGTATGTCACTCACCACAGAGGGATTAAGTCATGCAAATATGTCTGATAATCTAATAATCCATATGATTTACAAATATTTGAGAAATGCTGCGAAATTACAGCTGCCCTCTTTGTGTTCCCTCTTGACTTGACTTATTTACTTGCTTACGTCACTTCAATTGTTGATCTCACGCTGATCTTCGTGGCTGAATAACCAATCAGAGCACTCTCTTTAGTCAACACTGATTCAAAATGCTGAATCTGGCCAACTCAAGTTAACGTTGACTTGACGAGAGGCTTGCAAGACCGATGCTTACCGATGGCCTGATGCTGCCCAATGGCTGACCATCGGCATGGTGTGTCTCAGCCTTTAAGAATAACAATCTGCTCTAGCAAAATAATCATTGTTAATTTTGATTTCCCACTGACTAATGTTAGTAAAAAAGAAACTGCATAATTGTATTCGTTTTTAACTTCATTTATTCAATTAAGACTTTTGATTTTATTAGGCATTAACTATGAAATATCTCTGCCAATATCTCTTTGAAAATCTTTGTTATATTGTATTGAATATTGGCACATGTCTAGTTGTAATGTTTGTTGTGTGTATTATTTGTCTGATACGGTGATGCGTTGCTGCCACATATATTATTTTTTCCACTCATTATGACCTATTCTCTTTCAAATTACATATTTTCTCATAATACCAAGATATTTTTTGTTAAAACGACATCTTTTCTTGTAATAACAAGAGGTTATTTTATTAAAACTACATAATTATCTTGTTGGAATTAGGCTATTTCCAATACACTGAAAAGAATTATTCATTGGATTTACTACATTTTAAGTAAGTGGTAAGTGGTTGCAAACTATTTATATGGGCTGAATTTAACAAAATAATTAAGTTGAACATTACCACATTTAATTTGTTTGCTTAAAATTCAGGCAAAATAAATAGTTTGCAACCACTTACCCTAAAAAGAATATAGTAAATTGATTCATTAAATTCTTTCATCTGTATGTTATCATGATGTTTAAGATGGCGATGTAGTGCTCGCATGCTAATAATGATGCTGTCATTGTGACTCTGTCGTTGTGACTTCTGTTGTTAAGCCAAGAAATCAGTTCAACAAATCAGTTCAATTTAATGTGCTATATTTAGCCAAAAAGCTGGATTCTGTTAGCATGCCAGTATTCCAACTAAACGATCGCATTATGTATAAAAGATTATTTGTTTCAATGTTTTTGATGAAATAACATCTTGTTATCACCAAAAAAGATGTAATTTTAACTAAACAACATCTCACTATTACAAGAAAAGATTATGTTTTATTGAGAAATTTAAGAGTTGACACTTGGATATTACTTGATATTAATAGCAGGTTTGACATGCTGTCCCGAACAGAGAACCCTGAGCTTGGGGATAATTGAGCCCAGGGCTCCTACCTGGTCAAAGCATGTAAGGGGGTACAAGATCAGGTAGTTCTCAAGTGCTCCCCTTGGTAAAGGAGGAAAAGGGGGAGGTGGGGTGGACAGGGGGATTCTTCAAAAACGAAGATAAGGGAGAGGCGGGCTATTTATTGTGAATTTGGAATAATCTGATTCGTTTATTAATGGTTGCTGATGAGAGACCAGCCGCAATCAATCATATCATGTACTCCTCTCGAAATTAGTTTGTGAAACTTGCGTCACTGTAGTCCAAAACAGTACAGAACTGGAGGTATATAGGTGTGTGTTTGAGATTTGGGGTTTGCAAAATCTGCCTGATAACATGTCAGACCCACAGACTAGTGACATTAGCAAATACTCAAAACACAAATATTTATTTGTGTTGTAAATATTAAAGATTTAAATGTCAACACAGTGGCTCAGTCATAAGTGTATTAAAAAGAAATATGAATATAAATAATATGGTTTCACCATCCTCCTCATTGCCTTTGTGAACCCAGGTATGTTAGATAAGCTGTATTTATAAACTGATGTTATCTTTAACCAACAGGTTTGTTGCCCCTATTTACTGTGGTATCAAGCGTACAGTGTGCTCTGTTCATTTCCTGCAGGGATAATGGTAACAACGGGTGTCTAAGCACGTTTCCAACCCTCAGCCGTGCGTTTGAACTGCTGAGCTCTTTCAACACAAATCTAGCCTGTGATTTTATAGCTAAAAACATCCTCATCTTGCACCCACCCTAAACATTATCACTTTCTTTTATTTACTTCAGAGTTAAAATAGCCATGGGAAAGGGTTTGCACCATTTGTGCTCTGGGAATGTAAATATTTAGTGATAAATGTGGTCCTTGTGTGGCAATACCTTAACTTGATGCTTGGATTTAATTGGGTCACAGTTGCAGATCGTGAATGTTGTTAGCATCAGCATGTTTCCAGGTTAGAGAATAAATTGGCAAGCACATAAAGAGAAGTATCTGGAATATTCCTATGGCAGATTGTGGTTAGTTCACTTGCACCCGTCTCTGCAGGCCTGGCAGCTGAGGTTCAGTCATCTCATCGGCTACGGGGCCAAATACTACTCGTACCTGATGTCGCGGGCAGTGGCCTCCATGGTGTGGAAGCAGTGTTTTTATAAAGACCCCCTTAACAGGTTTGTGACTGTTGCATGCTTTTGTTCAATCACGCACTGCATTGTATTTATTTTGGTTCTTTTTTAACAAATCTATTCAGTCAGCGATTCAATGGTCCATTCATAAAGACAGCCACTTGCTTTGTTTCTTAATAAATCAGTTGTTTTAAACAAATTGAGAGATGCTTGTTGCCACCTACTACGGCTGGGGTGGTTTTCATGTGCATTTTGTCAGTAAAAACGGTTCTAGTAAGCCTCCAACGCATGCATTTACCTATATGGAGCAGAATTTAGTCGTAGTACATTGATAAGAACAAAAAAATCATTTTATATTCGAATTTGAATTAATCAGTCGATAATGTCATTGTGATAATCGTTTTACAATAATGGAGTGGTTCTCAATTCCGGTCCTCGGGAACCCCTGCCCTGCACATTTTGTATGTCTCTCTTATTTGACACACAAGGATCAGTTCATGGATCTCTCTGTTAACAAGCTGATTATCTGAATCAGGTGTGTTACGTAAAGAAGACATACTAAATGTGCAAGGCAGGGGTCCAGAGGATAAGTATATCTGTCTGCGGACTGCAAGAAAGAGGCGTAACATGAAGGGCGCGTAACTTGTAGTAAGTTAGAGGCGTAACTTGCAGTTATCGAGATCCCATTGAACCATGCGAGATGTTGTTGGCAAGATGGCAGAAATACTAACCAGAGAACATTTTCAGCAAATGTTTTCTGCAAATTTATCCACAAAATATTCATTTGATATATTATTATATTCATTCATTTAGCAACTCCACTCGCTGACTTCTTCATCTGTTTTGTCATGATGCCCCCTGTGGTTGCAAATAACAGTACAATGGCAAGCTTATCAAGTATGAAAGCCTCCCCAACTCGCGGCTGTACGTTAATAACTGTGATGGTTGGGTTTCGGGATGGGGTAAATCTAGACGTTAATAACTATGATGGTTTGGTTTAGGTGTGAAATAGGTGTGGACGTTAATAACTGATGGGTACAGCGCCATCTTGCCGACAACATAGTTTTGACGGGGGTCTCCATAACTTCAAGTTATGCCTCTACTACAAGTTCACGTTACGCCCCTGTCTTGCAGTCTGCAGACAGGCACTACTCCCAGAAGACTGGAATTGAGAACCACTGCAATAATGACATCTGTTTGTGTCGCTTCTCAATAAACTACGGCTGTAGTAAAATCTGCATGTGGAATTACAGTATATAATAACATGCGTTTACGCCAAACTCACCTCAAAACTAGAGTGGAATGTTTAAATTAAATCTGTGAGATGATTCCATAGTTGTGTGTTTTAATTCAACTAAAATCAACCAGCCCTACCCACCTACTAGTGGTTTTATTGATTTTTAGTTTTTCTTTTATTATTTTCAAACAGGAATGCAAAAAAAGATTTCTGGTACTCTCCCATCCACTGCTTTGTGAGTTTACCCAACTATAATGAATTTCGCTGCTGTTATATACCCAGAAATGTGAAAAAAGGGTCCATTGGAATAACATGTGTGCGTAATAATTAAATATATTTCAAATAATTCAAAGTTAATGAGCACAGACTGAAAACCACAACATTTCATGGGGTCTTTAAAACACCAGGGTATCTTAACTACTCTGCTGTGGTTTTGTTCTTTACCACTTCCTTTTGTCTGTGCATGTCAGGCAGTTATAGAGGCAGCATGAGAGTTATGGGTTTGGTTTGTGTGAGAGATGCTGGTAGCTTAAAGTGTGTAAACCTCTGTGTGCAGGGAAACCGGAGAGCGCTACCGGCGAGAGATGCTGGCTCATGGGGGAGGGAAGGAGCCCATGCTGATGGTGGAAGGTAAAAAAAAAAATTTAAATCACTGTTGTGCCTTAAATCACTCCCATTTATTCTGTCCCTTAAAGAATCAACATGACATCTGACATTGTACCTGGTGTTATACTGAATCATTCATGTTCAGTTTTACAGCTAAGTTGTTATGAAACAACTAAGTTGTTATGAAAAAAAAGTAAAGGTCAGTAACATTAAACAGTAAATGTACCAAAAGTTTCAACAGATTAGAAGGATCTCTAGTATCCACTAGTATTAGTATGGTAATATTTTAATTAGGGCTGTACAATATATAATTTGAGCATCGATATCACAATGTGTGTATCTGCAATAGTACCATTGCAGGATTAGATTATTTATTAATTATTAAAAATATAAAGATATTTTTAAATGTGTGTTTTTTTTATTATTATTTATAAACTGATGACTGTTATTTTACATTTGAAAGTTCAATTTCTGTACTTGAATACGGTTATACTCCCCAGAAAACGGTAAAGTTAATTATTACAATTAATTTTGTAATTAACTTATTTATTATAATGTATGCAGATGCACTGCATAGAAAAAGTCTTGATCATCAAATGAATTAAATCTTTCTTAATAGAACACAGCCCTAATTACCACAAATACAGCAAAAATGTAAAAATAAATGTTGTACCACATGACTTTAATTTGACGGATTTGATTTGCTGTTATTTTATTTGGATTTTTGTTTTTATGAAACAAGTATGGCAGTTATTCAAGACACTGCACAAGTGTTGTTATTATTAACTGTAATTAAAGCTGAAAAAAAATTATATTTGTGTAATTATTACTATGGAAAATGGAAAATAATAATTCTCATTGTTTGTTCAAATACTTTATTTCTATTATTTCATATGAAGCGTTATTTCACTTATTGAAATACATCTGCATCGTTAAAATGACCACTGAGGTTTTTTTTTTTTTTCATTTTTAAAATACTATTATTATTAATTTTTTATCTGTCAGTTCTCATTTAAAATTACATTATATTAGATGCCATTTCATTAACCAATCATAACAAATACAAATCTACTTGTAAAACATTGGTGCGTTCATTTACTTGGTTTCTGATTTCTTAGCTGTACTTTTCATGACCAACTGTATGGTTTAGTGGGGTCCTGCTCAGTGCACCCCTCGCCCCCTCTGTACCCGATCATAGTGGAACAAGAGCCACCCTAGAGAGAGCCTGTAGCCTGGGCCGTTTTTATCTGCTGGGCTTCTGGCTCAGTTCTGGCCGGATCCCAGGCCTCTGGTGCTAAAAAGTCCAGTCTGGATTAGATGGCAGAGCGGACTGACAGCCAAGCTGACTGAAGCCCTGTGTTCTCCAGCCACAGGCCGCACAGAGGCGTCTTTCATGGCCCTCGGCTTTCTCAGGGACCTCTATTTTAGTGGTGAAGGACAGACTGAAAGAACAAAAGGCCACTCGAGCACCTGGGCTGGAAATGTGTTAGCGCTGCTGCACACAGATGGAGACATGCATGAGTTTCAGATGCAGGATCACAGGAGGGTCAGGTTCACCACACTCTCAGACCTCTTTTCATGAGGTTTCTGGCATTTACTGCAGAGTAAACAGTGCGCTCATAAACACTCATTCACAAAGAAGGGCAGATTTTATAAACGACTTCAGAAACGGCGGCATGAGTTGTTTAAAGACATGGTGCGACATACGATCTTGTAGCAATTTTCTTTCTTTCTCATCAGGAGAAGCCTCATGGAAATTGTTGATGCTCTACAGTATAGTTGTGGCTCATATCATGTGAGAGGAACTTATGGGCCGAAGAGCTCCCGATCATTTTTATACATGTTAAAAAGGTTGGAGAGCTGTTGGCTTGAATTTGTTTGGTGGGTGCGGTTAAACGATTAGACCTGTCGATCTACTGCACTAAACAGGTGACCAGGCATACTGATTGGCCAGTGCTGAAAAAGAACCTGTATTTTTTTTGTTTAGCAAACATTTATACTGTAGGTCGTATCAATAGCTATTATGAGATAGATAGATAGATAGATAGATAGATAGATAGATAGATAGATAGA
>CAIGQW010056847.1:2326359-2345912 GCA_903798125.1 Danio choprae | reverse complement strand
AGATAGATAGATAGATAGATAGATAGATAGATAGATAGATAGATAGATAGATAGATAGATAGATAGATAGATAGATAGATAGATAGATAGATCTGACAGGCGCAAAGAATCCCCACTGACTGCTAGAGCTTTAGGAGTGTATTGTCTGAGCAACATGAACAGAATGCAGAAGTAAAAATCCACGGCTATGTGCAAGGCATGAATCATGGGTTATGGCAATGGTTTGTTTTTGATTTAGTTTTATTTGACTGCATATAAGAATCAACATGTATACTTGGAAGCATGACAAATAAAACTGCGGTATCTGCATTTTGTAGTTGATTTCATTGCTGTTGGGTCTTGATTGCTAAGCAGTGTCAGGAAAATGTAATAGTTTTAAACTGTTATAACTATACATTCATACATCTTACATGTAAACTCTTAGTATAGACTGCCAGATGTTCTCTGGAATCTTAAAGTGCTCATTGGAACATCTCAAATCATGCTGGACATTTTTTTCTCATACAGCTGACCAAAGACCAAATTCTAACACACAAAACTGAGAAATGTGCAAGCATTTTAACAAGAAGATTTTTGAATATTGCTATATAAATATATTTCCAGAGTATTCAAACAGAAGCCACATAATTCACAAAGTGGCATAATCTATTAAATGTGAGCTTTCTATTTTTGATGTAGCTTTGAGACCTCCTGTTTTAATGACAGAGTCAATGATGAAGTCATTTCAGCCTTCAGGTAGATCATGAGCTTATTGCTTTCAGCTCGTGACATGTTTCAGATAGTTATGAATGTAGATACACGTCAAAGCTATGGAGTAACTAGAAAATCTCTTCATCTGCTGCAAGGGAGGCTATAATTATCTTCTAAGACTTTAAACATTGCTCAACAAGAGTATTAGTCTCAGTACAATTGAGACCAAAACCACTGGAAATCTTTAGGAACGCTTAACAACTGCTTTTTCAGACATTCATTTTCAAGTAGTGTGTAATCTGTCTGATTTTGAATGTAAATGATCTGCAGAGCTTCAAAGTGCATATAATGCATCGTAGGGAAAGTTTGAAGACATTAAAAAAAAAGAAAAGAAACTGAGTCACATGGTCCTAAGTATTCAGACCCTTTGCTGTGACACTCATCTATTTAACTCAGGTTCTACACCTTTATTTGAGTCCAGCTGTTTTTGATCATGCTGATTGGACTTGATCAGGAAAGCCACACACCTGCCTATATAAGACCTTACAGCTCACAATGCATGTCAGAGCAAATTAGAATCATGAGGTCAAAGGAACTGCCCGGAGAGCTCAGTGACACAATTGTGGCAAGGCACAGATCTGGCCAAGGTTGCAAAAAATGTCGACATCGTCTGACAATAAGAAGAGCAGAGTAGAGCTGATTTGTCAGAATAGAGACATCTGACCAATAAGAAGAGCAGAGAAGAACCGGATTGGTCTGAGTAAAGCCATCTGACCAATCAGAGGTTCCTAGACTAGGAAAGTAGAGCTTTAGGGAAACTAGGTTCTTAAACGGTTTGTGATATTGTGAGAGAGAGCCAATTCTCCAGTGTAATATCATGCAGAAATACAACATTAGCAACCTTTAAAGTCGCAGAAAGATTCATCTGCATACTTAAGCGTGTGAAGTCCTCATTTGACCTGTCGATAACCTTTTCACACAAAACCCAAACCAGAGCTATACCCGAGTCATGTTCCACCATGTCTGTGTGCCCACGTACTGTAACTGCAGAAGCTGGAGGTGTGGTACATGGTGCAGGAGCCAAACAACAGGCTTTATAGATGGATTATTTGAGGAGAGATGAGTCTGTCTCTTTTTGATGTGTCCTCAGTTTCATCATCCTCCGGTCTTCAGCTACTCCTCCTTGTCTTCTTGTTCTTTAACCGTACACGAAGCTCACTGTGAAGGGAAGGTGTTTGAAGAGGCATGTCGGACATTCGTTCTGTGGTTGACCTTTATTTCAAAAGCACACACAGCTGGACTGTTCAGGACATCTTGAACTAGAAAGTCCCTTTGATTTGGAATAAAACACACACGGTGCACCTGCATTGATAAATAGGGTGACGTTATTCTATCAGTGCCTGCTAATGTTTGAACCTGTCAACCGTTTAATCATGTTCCCACATAAAAAAGAGGAACTATTCTTTGATGGTAAGGTTTAACATAAGTGGTTTATTTTTAAGATGAGGGCCTGTGTGTGTAGACTTTTGTTGTTTTAATAATTTATTAATTATTAATAGTAAAAATAGTATTATTAGATAGGATATTTAATATTTTTTATATACTGTCAGTCAAAGTGTTTTTTTTTTTTGAGAGAGAGAGAGAGAGAGAGAGGTTTAATAACACTTTAATTTAACAATTCCTTACATTGCTGATCACATCTCAGATACATTCAAAAATACATACAAAAAATAAAAAATTTAAAACCAAAAGATCATCATGTACAATACACAGAACCTCATTATTACACCAACTTTCATAAAACCCAGGTACATTATTAGTAAGGCTGTAATACGCAAATTCAATTTTTATTCTCGCCGCCACCAAACACAAAAACATTACTTCAGGATCAGTTGCCATCAACCCTAGGCCTTTATTTTTCCTAGTTTTCCATATTGCTAATTTTGCTGTACCTAATATATAATTCAATAAACATACTTTCCTTCTTTTTTTAAAACTATATTTTAATCCTCCTATAAAAATTTTATCTGAAAAATCTTCGTCGAACCGCTGAAACCATATTCTAAGTAATTCAAACAAATTTACTAGTCTATTACATTTTAAAAACAAGTGCTCTAGATCTTCTCCCTCATCACAAAACCAACACTGCCCACCCACTGCTGGATTTAGATGTGCCACATGTCTGTTTGTAGCTATGGCCCCATGAATAATCCTCCACTGTAGATCAGCAGTTCGTTTTTCTACCGGGAGTTTATACAGGGTCCTCCACCTGTCTCTTACAAGGAAATCTGGCCCCAACAACTCTCTCCGTTTTGAAGCTTTTTGTCTACTTAGTGATCTTTGGTGAACCACTTTGACTGTTGCGTAGTATAGTGTCTTCTTTGAAGTGTCATCTAGATAATGGAGTTGAGGAGTCTCTAAATTTAAAATTGAATCAGTGATTTCTTCTTGATTCTCCTCACATATTTGCAAAAAAATACCAATCCTTGGGAAATCTTTAGTGCCACTCCAGTTTAAGAACTTTCCACTTGTCATGATTTTTCCATAAAAGTTTTGTAATGCCACCGTAATTTCCGTAAAAAAATTCCCCGCAAGTCTTTTTGATTTTAATCCAGTCACTTCCATAATGGTTTCCACGGATTTCCATTCCTCGTTTTCCATTAGGTGTCCCAGCTTTACAATCCCCTTCTTCAGCATACATGCTTGTACACTTACTGAGGATAAAAGTCTTGTTTGAATCATACTATTAAAAAACAAAGGTTCCTCAGGAGCCCAGTGTAGGAAATTATTCTTGTCTCTTTCCACCTTTAAAACGTTACGCCACACACAAAACATCTTCTGATAAAAACTTGAAATTGCAGACAAGTTCATTTCTTCCAGTTTCATTAAAAACAAGTGTTTGTCAAGTCCAAGTCCACCTGCCCTTTGTAAAATGGCACATGCTGTAGGTGTCCATAACAAATCTTTGTGATAAAGAAATCTTTTTACTGCTTGTAATCTGAAAGCATGAATGCGAGATTTAACATCCACCAGTCCATGTCCTCCCTCACACACTGGTAGAAAAATTACTGATGACCGGATCCAGTGTTGACCACTCCAGAAAAAATTGACCAGCTTTCTCTGTATTTCACATATAATATCCTCGGGTGGATCCAAAACTATACATCTGTGCCACAGTGTAGAAGCTACCAGATTATTGGCGACCAGAACTCTCCCCCTGTAGGACAACTGTGGTAATAGCGGTTCCCATTTAGACAATCGGGCAGACACCTTGTCCAGCATTCCCTCCCAATTCTTCATTCGATATTTATCACTACCTATAAAAACACCTAAAACTTTAATACCATCCTTACCCCATTTCAAACCCCCTGGTAGCTTTGGATATCCCACCTCATTCCACTGACCCATAATATACCCCTCGCTTTTCTCCCAATTTACTTTAGCTGAAGATGCTTTTTCATAAAACCTAATGTTCTTATTTAAACTTTTGATGTCCTCTTGCCCTGTGATAAACAGTGTAATATCGTCTGCATAAGCAGATAAGACCTGCTTTACAATTTCACCTCCATTTTTATATACAACGCCTTTTAAGTCTTTTCTTAGTTTAAGTAAAAAAGGTTCAATCATTAGACTATATAGCTGCCCAGACAATGGACAGCCTTGTCTGATTCCTCTTCGAAGAGGTACTTGAGCACTCAAAGTCCCACCTGCCTTAACCATAATAAATACATTTGAATACAACAGTTTTACGTATGATAAAAATTCTTCACCAAACCCAAAACATTTTAAAACATTAAAAAGATACCCATGGTCCACCCTGTCGAAAGCTTTTTCTTGATCTAATGATAAAAAACCAAGATCCTTATTTGTAAGATTACTAAAATCAACTAAATCTCTTAACATAAAAATATTGTCAATAATTGACCTATCTGGCACACAATATGTCTGATCTTTCTCGATCAGAAACTGTAAACAATGCATAATTCTATTTGCCAGAGATTTTGCCAAAATCTTATAGTCCAAACATAGTAAAGACACAGGTCTCCAGTTTTTCAATGAACATAAATCCCCTTTTTTTGGTAACAATGAGAGAACTGCACGTCGACAACTCAAAGGAAGCATCTTTTCTTTAAAACAGCTTAAAAATACTTCATATAAATCCATTCCGATTACATTCCAAAATTGTCGATAAAATTCAACCGGCAGTCCATCTATCCCAGGAGACCGTCCATTAGACAACTGCTGCATTGCCTCAGTGAGTTCCTTAAAAGTGATATCGCTGTCCAACAACTTTTTTTGTTCATTTGGTAATTTTGGTAAGTCCTCGAGTAATTCTTCTGCACTTCTGGAATCACACGTTTCCTTACTATATAATGTTCTATAAAAATCAACAGTCATCTTTCGTATTTCCACTGGATCAGAAGTTATAGTCCCATTTTCACGGCGCAGATGATGCATCTGTTTTTGTTGAGCACTTTTTTTTTCTAAGTTAAAAAAATAAGAACTGGGAGCGTCCATATCTTTAATGGAACAAAACTTTGCTCTTATCATTGCTCCTTTTGCCTGTTCATGCAAAAAAGATCCAAGTTCTGTTCTCTTCTTTTTCAAAGAATTTTTCTGCACATTTCCATGATTATTCATAAGTTCTTTTTCAAGCTGCACAATGTCTTTTTCCAGTCTTTGCATTGTTTCCTTAATTTGTAAAGAAGAGTTTAAAGTATAGTTCTGACAGAAGACTCTTATCTGGGCCTTACCCACCTCCCACCATTGACTAAGGCTTTCAAAAGAATTCTTTTTTATTTTCCATTCATTCCAGAATAATATAAATCTCTCACAGAACAAAATATCCTGTAATAACTTTGTATTAAAATGCCAATAATATGTACATCTTGACATTTTTTTCATATTAAGTTCAAAAACAATCATATGATGATCCGAAAAAGCAGTAGGTGAAATAAAAGTCTTTATAACCCTGTTGTTCCATATGTGTCCCACATAAAAACGATCCAATCTCGCACCACAGACCATATTGTCAGTCACTTTAACCCATGTATACTGTCTTTCCCCTTTATTTCTTAATCTCCATATGTCTACTAACCCATGTTTCTTCATTATTCTGGATAAAACTAAACTAGATTGATTATGGGGCTCTTCACCATTTCTATCAACAGTAAAATCTGTTGTGCAGTTCCAGTCTCCCCCTAAAATAATACAAACACCTTCTTCTATTTCTTTTAAAAACTCATTTAATTTCATAAAAGAACTCACCCTCTCCGACCCATTATTTGAGGCATAAACATTAATAAAACCAAACAAAAAATCTTCAATTTCTACTTTTGTATACAAGATCCTACCTTTCTCAATTTCTTTCACCTCTAATATGTTGGCATTTACATTTTTGGAAATTAATATTGCAACTCCTGCACTATTATTTGACCCATGACTCAAAGAAAGTTTTCCTCCCCACCACATATCCCACTCTATTTCATTATCACTGTCAGAATGTGTTTCCTGTAAAAAGGCAACATTAATCTTTTTAATTTCTAAAAATTCTGAAATCACTGCCAATTTCTTCCTATCTCTACCCCCATTAATATTTAAGGAGCCTACCCTCAAGTGCCCCATAAATGAATGAAAAAAAATACAGGATAGAAACAGAAACAGAAACCAGAAAAGGATAGACACCTTGTGCAGCTTAATCATTTCTTTACTTTCTTACAAGTACGAGATTTTCCTTTGCGCAGTTTTGTTATATGCTTCCTCAACCTAAATCTCTTCTGCTTACTTAGCTCATCAAGGCTTACCGTTTTCTGAAGCAACACAACCGAAGCAATAAATTTATCCATATCTGGGAAAAAATCCTCAACCTCAATCACTTTTCCAAAAGTTTCATCTAGAAAATCGTTTATTTCCTGTAATGTGTACAAGTCTCCCATAACTTGGGAACCAATATCAGAAATATCCGAACAGGCATCGTCATCCATAAAACCATTATCATTGCTCATGTCAAGACCCTGAGAATTTTCAAATTGTTGCTCGATTTCTTTTCTCCAGTCATTATCTCTACCCCTACTCCACTAGCTTCTGCTATAACCTCATCATCATTTCCTACTATTTCCTCGGCCTCATTGTTCTGGATTATAGAAACCGTAGGCCCGTCATTTGATCTAACGTTACCCCTGCCGCTACCAGCAACGTCACTATCGTGCATTTCATTCATAACTCGGGGTTGTTCTTCCACGACATTTGAACTAATATCACGATCTCTGTCAACAGCATGTTGTTCTGTATTTTCATTGGCTTGAACTTTATGTGGACATGCAATTTTCTTATGTCCAATGTCTCCACACTCGAAACATTTCATACTTCCAGTGCTAGCGTACAGCAAAAAAGATTTCCCTTCATGCCACAGTCTGAAAGAAACATTCAGCTCTGGTTCGTTCAGAAACATAAAAACTTGCCTCCTGAATGATAACACGTGCTTTAAAGCCTCATTTTTGCATCTGAGAGAAATCATTTTTATTGGGCTAGCCAACTTCCCGTAACTTGCAAGAGCTCGTTCAATCTCAGCATTCTTTATGAACGGCGGCACATTTGATACCGTTACTCGCGTAGTTGGCGTGACCAGCGGTGAAACATTAATATAAGCACCACTTACCTCAACACCGGTACTTATCAATCGATTCACCAAGTTTTCCTCCTTCACAAAAATAACAACTGCCTTATTCATGCGGGACGCAGAGCAAATATTGTCATATCCTATTTGCTCGCCAGCTGCCAACAGCACATCCTCCACACTCACTCCAGGTTCGGCCATACACCTGACCCCGTGGCGGAGAGAAAGACACGCCGCGCCCTCCGCAGGTAGGGAGGCCATCTTCTCTTCTCCGCCACACCTCCAAACTTACAAACAATAACTTTTAGCTCACGTCTTAAATTCACTTTACTTCTCCTTACACTTTGATGAAAAAGAAAAAGAGAAAGAAAAGAAAAAATCAGATGCCCTCTCACCGTGTTCACCCTCACACACACCCGTACACTCCCAGCATGCACCGAGAGAGAATTTTTGATTTAAAAAATACAGTGAATTATGAATCGTCAAATTGTGTAATATTTCAATATACACTCACCGGCCACTTAATTAGGTACACCTTACTAATACCGGGTTTGACCCCTGTTCAACTGCCTTAATTCTTCGTTGCATAGATTCAACAAGGTACTGGAAATATTCCTCAGAGTTGTTGGTCCATATTGACATGTTTTGTCGGCTGCACATCCATGATGGTAATCTCCCGTTCCACCACATCCCAAAGGTGCTCTATTGGATTGAGATCTAGTGACTGTGGAGGCCATTTGAGTACAGGGAACTCACAATTGGTATAAATGGGTCCAAAGTGTGCCAAGAAAATATCCCCCACACCATTACACCACCTCCACCAGCCTGAACCGTTGATACAAGGCAGGATGGATCCATGCTTTCATGTTGTTGACACCAAATTCTGACCCTGCCATCCAAATGTTGCAGCAGAAATCGAGACTCATCAGCCCAGGCAACGTTTTTCCAATCTTCTTTTGTCCAATTTTGGTGAGCCTGTGTGAATTGTAGCCTCAGTTTCCTGTTCTTAGCTGACAGGAGTGGCACTCGGTGTGGTCTTCTGGTGTTGTAGCCCATCCGCCTCAAGGTTGGACGTGTTGTGCTTTCAGAGATGCTCTTCTGCAGACCTCTGTTGTAACAAGTGGTTATTTGAGCTACTGTTGCCTTTCTATCAGCTGGAACCAGTCTGGCCATTCTCCTCTGACCTCTGGCATCATTTGCGATCAAAGTCATTTGCGCCCACAGAACTGCCGCTCACTGGATATTTTCTCTTTTTCGGACCATTCTCTGTGAACCCTAGAGAAAGTAGATCAGCAGTTTCTGAAAATACTCAGACCAGCCCATCTGGCACCAACAACCATGCCACATTCATTCATTCATTCGGAGGAAACCGACTGAAACACGGGGAGAGCATGCATTCTCCACAGAGAAATTGCAACTGACCCAGCCGAGGCTCGGACCAGCGTCCTTCTTGTTGCGTCACCCCGCTGCCCAATGCCACGTTCAAAGTCACTTAAATCTCCTTTCCTCCCCATTCTGATGCTCTGTTTGAACTGCAGCAGATCGTCTTGACCATGTCTACATGCCTAAATGCAATGAGTTACTGCCATGTGATTGGCTGATTAGAAATGTGCGGTAATGTGTGTATGTATACAGTTGAAGTCAAAATTATTAGCCCTCCTGTGTCAAGTGTTAGAAAAGAAAAAAAATTCAACACATTTTTAAAAATAATAGTTTTAATAATTTCTTTTGTCTTTTCCATGGCGACGTTGCATAATATTTTACTAGTTATTTTGAAAGATACAAGTGTTACTAAAGAAAACTTAAGTTGGTTATTATTTTACAGTACTACAACAGGCAAGATAAGGAAGTCATTGGACAAACAAAAAGTTGTTTTCTATAGCCAATGAAAACAATGTGAAAAATATATATCTTTAAGATGCTAATAATATTGACCTTAAAATGAAAGTGAACAGCTTTTATTCCAGGCAAATTAAAAGAATTAAAAATTTCCTCCAGAAAAGAAAACAGTTATAGGAAATGCTGTGAAACATTAATTGCATTGTTGGAAAATATATTAAATAAATAAATTCATTAAAATAAATTACAGGATGGCTAATAAATTTGACTTCAACTATTTATATATACTCTATAGGAAAATTGTTGACAAGCTGAGTAGAATAAAAAAAAAGAACACCTGCGGACAGATCAAAAGTAGCCCAATTCTGTGGGAAAACCGTGGATTGGTAACACTGGTTATCAGTGACATTTTCCGTTTTTTTTTTTTTAACTGCTATTTCTTTTCTAGGTTTTTCCACCTGATCTGAACCAAATTGACATAGACAATCTGGAGTCTGAATATCAAAAGTTATTAAACAAAATAGAAATTTCTGAAATAGGTGGGACAACTTTTAGTATATATATTTTTTTAGAATATTTAGCTAATGATTTGGCTGACAAAAATGGTTGGTTGGGCAAACCTACTGTCATGAACTAGTCTTAGGTTTTTCGCTCAACCCAAGTAAACCCTCTACAACATGTTTAGACTCTCCAGATCAATAATTATAAAAAAGAAATCAAAACTACTGGGAATCTATAACAAAGTTATTTGGAAAGCAAGCCAAATTTATTTGGCCATACGTGGCCATGCTGTTTTTCTATGACCTGAAATGGCTAATTATTATTATTATCATTATTATTATTATTAATTTGTATGTCTTGTCACACTTTGTAATGACTACAGATTTAGTAAAGGATGAATAATATATTTTTTACAAACATAGCTATTGGCCTTGAAGCACTGGAATCCCAATGACCACTGTATGTATTTGTAAATGTTGCAAAGCAATTCTCTCTCGATAGATGAGAGAGCTTAGGAAGCATATTTTATGTAAGTTAATAGCTCAATTAGACAGCACTGCTACACAAACAGTGACACGGTTTAATTGCTGTAAATGACTTTGATCAGATCTCTCCAGAACTCAAAGGACACTCAAAGGAATCCTCCTTAACTCATTCCTTCACATTTATCTGATATCTTTATTCTCACTGGATATGGTCTGCATTTGTATATTTGTGCTTGTGAAATCGTGATTCTGGATTGGGTTGCAGTCTGAATCCCCTCTAGACTGAGCTCAGGAAATCACTGTCATTATAGAAAGTGCTATTGAAGGTGGAGACGTCTCGTCTTCATCTCATCTACTAGTGATTAAAGGAACAGTTTGGGTTCCATCTTTCTGAACAGCATCTCTGGCTGTAGCATTCAGCCTGAAAAAAAAAAAAGTACAATAGGTTGTATAGCTTGAGGTGGGACTACTTACTGACATAATGCCAAGAGAATGTCAGACAGATGATTATAGAAGCTAAAGGATTACTTTTTTTTTTCTTCCCCTCATTATCTTTTGTGCCCAAGACATGTCAGGTAGTTCAGAAAACAAGCTGTGCTTTTGCAGCTTATGTTTGAAAATCCAGTCCAGATCCCAATGCAACAGTTTTGCAAGAGAACGCAAATGCATTTGCAAGTAAATGCAACGTTTCTTGGAGGAATGCAACAGTGTTTTGAGCAAACACAGGAGATCTGGAAGAAAATGCATATGATTGGATGCAAAAGTGCAATGTTTCTAGGGGGTTGCAATTGCTATACTATAATGCAATTGTTTTGCAAACTTTTTTTTTTTGTGCAACATTTTGGGAAAGAACACAACTTTTCTTATGGTAAGACAATGCAAGAAAGCACAGATGAGTTTCTCGTTTAGTAATGCAATATTTTTGCATGCAAAAGGGTTTGCCAAATAATGCACATTTTCTCAGCAAATACAATATAAGAGAACACAAATGTTTTATAAGGCAAAAACTCTTTGCGATCACAATTTTGTGGAAGAATGCATAGTTTTGAGAGAGAACAGAATTTCTTGTGGGAATACAAAACAATCTTTTTTTTCTTAGATTTTTTTTCTGATCTTTTTTTAGGCAAATATTTTGTGAGCTGATGCAGAGTTTTTTAGAGGATTGCAATGGTTTTGCAAGAGAATGCAAGGTTTATTGCGGCATCACAATAGTTTTGTGAAAGGATGCAATGCACTGAAAACAAAATGAGCAAATCCAAGGAATCATCTTTGAATCATTTTTTAAGTTAAGTGGTTGTAAACAATTTATTTGGGCTGAATTTAAACCAACAAATTAAGTTGAACATTTACTAAATTTAATTTGTTTGTTTAAATTCAACACACATAAATTGATTGCAACAGTTTAGTGTGTTTCGAGACCGAAAATAGCCTTTGTATGCTAATGCAAAGTTTTTCAGGGGATTTCAGTAGTTTTACAAGAGATCACAATGTTTCAGGTGAGATTAAAAAATAAATAAATAAAAAACTTTTGCAAGAAATGGCAAATTTTATTTTGTGCAGGTGAACTAAGTATTTGAGTATGATTGTTTCTCTTGTTTTCATCAAATTTACATCTGCTGTATACATAATTATGAATCATAGGAAGGAAGATCATTTAACCAAATAAAGCCATATTTTGATTGCAACCAGGTTTAAGGTTTCAAATCCCACAATTTAGAACAGAATCAAAGGTTTTTGGGAGGTTTGAATGCAGCGTGTTGCTGTGAGTGTACTTGGCCTCCTTTGTGTGTGTGCGTGCATGTGTGTATGTGAGTGTGTTTTAGAGGTGACCCGTGCAGGAAAGAGGGGGAAGGGAGGAGGGCTTATTTACATTGGCAGCTCTACAAGGGGAAATGAGCAGACTTCAAAGCTCCAGCGGAGAGGAATTGTAAATCGAGTGCGCACAGTTTAGCAGGACGACACACAGCAGTATCGCCTGCACTGTGATCTCGGAGCACGTTTACATGCACACCAATATGCTGAGCAACTCTCAGCAGTCAGCTCATTGAAATAACTCTTTGCAGACCAATAACTTGCAAAAGCAAGTACAACACTTAAATATATTTGACAAATATATATATATATTTGATTTAGACCTAACATAGTATTTGTTACAAAAATTGTACTTCTGTCGTAACTAGTCTGGCTCTTGGTTGCGAAAACTAATTTTATGGGGGCTTCTCCTGGAGAAGTGTGTGCACTACACAGGATTTGACTGATAATAGTTTTTATGTGAGGGAAAGCTGTTCTTGTATAATAGGTAATTGCTATTAATAGATAATACAATAGTTAAAATATTAATAGTTAATTATATAGTCCATAGTTCTTAATAATTCTCCGGGAGTTATTTAGAACCAATCACTTTTATATATTCAATGGTAAGGCATCTAGTTTATGACATGCCGCAGCTCAATGCGCTGCAGTGGAGAGATTAGACCTGCTGGATTTACAACACGTTAATTCATCAACTTCTCCTAAACTACATGAAAGTAAGTGGCTGTTTACCCTGGAGAAGAATTGAGTAAACATTGTGGTTTCCTAAACTGTGCGTATCTGTTATGAATAACACACATTGTTATAGTACAATACTTGACAAAAGTCTTGTCGCCTATCCAAGTTTTAGAAACAACAAATAATAACTTGACTTCAAGTTGATCATTTGGTATCAGAAGTGGCTTATATGAAAGGTAAAGGCCTCTAGATTACGCTTTATTTTACCAAAATAAAATATGATCATGCCTTGATTCTTTTTATTATTTAATTAGGACAGTATGGTCTGACTTTGCTTAGACAAAAGTCTTGTCACTTAACAGAAATAATGTACAGTTTAGAATATAAAGTCATGGTGCAGTGGAAAAAGAATTAATATTGTGTATGACTCCCATGAGCTTGGACGACTGCATCCATACATCTCTGCAATGACTCAAATAACTTATTAATAAAGTCATCTGGAATGATAAAAAAAAAGCGTTCTTGCAGGACTCCCAGATTTCATCAAGATTTTTTGGATTCAACTTCAATGTCTCCTCCTTCATCTTACCCTAGACATGCTCAATAATGTTCATGTCTGGTGACTGGGCTGGCCAATCCTGGAGAACCTTGACCTTCTTTGCTTTAAGAAACTTTGATGCAGAGGCTGAAGTATGAGAATGAGTGCTATCCTGCTGAAGAATTTGCTGAATAATTTGAGGTTTGTAATGTAAAGGGCAGCACAAATGTCTTGATACCTCAGGCTGTTGATGTTGCCATCCACTCTGCAGATCTCTCGCACGCCCCCATACTGAATGTAACCCCAAACCATGATTTTTCCTTCACCAAACTTGACTGATTTCTGTGAGAATCTTGGGTCCATGTGGGTTCCAATACATTTTCTGCAGTATTTGTGATGATTGGGATGCAGTTCAACAGATGATTCATCGGAAAAATCTACCTTCTGACACTTTCCCAAATTATCATCTTGAAGTCAAGTTATTATTTGTTGGGATCGATGCAGACTTATGTCAGGTAGTGTATGTGTAAAATGATTATGCCAGACTAGACTGATCACACTGCTGTGATTGTATGCATCAAAGGGTTACAAGAACAAAGCTGCTGCCTTGTTTTATTTATAGCAATATCCTAGGATGTAGTCGGTTGCTAAGCGGAAGCTGCCATGCTTGCTCACTGTTGACTCCGCCCACAGCTCACCTCCAGAAGCTTGTTTTTTTTTCTAGACATAATCTAATAAGCTAATAAGATGAAAGTAATTAAAATCTAAAGACTTTTCGGAGAAAATATGGATACAGTAATTCTCTATAAGTACTTAAGATTAATATGAGATTGGGCTACATTCGATTTAGTAAATCAGGTTTTTTTTTTTTTCATGGTAGTGATGACAAAATGTGCCATAATAATTTGTGCATCTAACTTCATTCATAAGTAAGAGTATTGGAACTTTTTATTGGTAAACTTATGGCTTATATATTAAACTCTCAAGATCCTACATTTTAGTTGTAATGTTTTCTGCTTTACAAGCAAAAATCTACGATCAGATGAGATGGTAATGTTGTAATTCTCATTTCCTTAAATCGTTGGGTATATTTTCTCCTCCATTGCTGTAAACATTTGCTCCATATAGATGTGCTCAAATCCACAGTAAGGACCCGTTGCTGTTACATATCATACTTGAACACTTCAGTAATCCAATAGTAAGCAGTTATAAGGGTTTTAAAATTGTTATAATGGAAATTTTATTATGGAAAGTTTGTGAAACCCATTAAATCCTAATGGATTATGAACCAAAACGCACTAGTAACAATTACAATGCATGGTGGTATGGAAAGTGATGGTTTATTATGATTTTTTGTTCTGTATTTGCAGTGGAAACCATTAGAACTTCTGTGATGTTCTCTATAGGTTATTTAAGGGGCAAAAATCTAGCTGTGACAATTGTTTAAAGGCACAGTAAGTACTTTTCACCACCAGAAAGCTTGTATTCACAACAAACAAACCCATAGTTGGATGATGCTGAGTGTGGAATCATGGGAGTTGTGGTCTTCATTACATCCTACTGGACTTCTGCAGAAATCATGTTGATAGATGAGCTAAAGTATTCAACCGAGTAGCATTAGCATAGCGGCACAGGACACGGTAAGTGTCACTAGTTAAGATTGCTTTGATTCTTCCAAATATTTGTGATAGCGTAAGTACAAAAGTCAGCAAAATATATAACACTGTTCCAATGGTTTTTGGATATTTCATACATCTTTTGGAAAAAATCATACATATTGTGCCTTTAACAAGGAAAACGTATTAGCGTGTTTATGCACATGCACTGTTGGTTTATTAAGCATAACCGGGCTTAAAACAACACTTAGTACACACTCTTAAAGCAGATTTGTGGAAGGTCATATTCAAATGTAGCGCATGAAATCTAAAACCTCTGCCCTTTACATATTAACCGTTTCTCTGCCAGATTAAATGCTGTCCACATTTACACTACTTCTTTGGAGATAAGATTATTCAGTGCAAAGTGTATGGTAAACATTTACCTAAACAAGCAATTATCTCAAAATCGTGTGTGTGTGTGTGTGTGTGTGACTGGAATTTGCTCCTCTCGTTTCATGTTCAGGCATGTTGCAGAAAAGACCCTCCATGGAGGACTTTGTGAAGGCCCTGGTGTCTGATCTGGACCCCGACTTTGAAACCTTCATCATGGACTCAGAGGCCTGACAGACGATGTTTCAGGTTAGAATGAGCTGTATAATATCATTTATCATTTACTATAACTTATATTAATGCTTTACTACTGGTTGAACTATCAGTAGTCTTTATGTTGACATATGAATAGCAAAAACTATTAAGAACTTGCTCAGTTCATGTTTTACATCCATGAAGAAAAAAATATATTAATAAGGAGATTTTCTTTTTCAATATTATTATCTTGACATTAAAAAAAGTGCAAAAAATCCCATTGCAGTATATTTAAATATTCAACATAATACTTTTATAATAAAACACTGTTATTCTCCTTGGCCTTTTTGTATTGTATTACCTGAAATATCCTGATAGATAAAATATATACTGAATTTGGAAGGAAAATGTTAGTTATTAATATGAATATGAATGTTATTATTATTGAATCAGAGAATATTACATTTAATTATATATTTATTATTCTTTTGGGTTAAAATATGTTCTTTTTTTAAATATTTAATATATTCACCTATTCATATGTAGCGTAGGTTAATTAATGTTGTTGAATGATATTAAACATATTGTTTGTACTGTATATTGTATAGTAGAGTGTGTATAATGTGTCACATAATTCTGTAATAAAATACACGTTTGACTCTAGAAAGGTTTGTAACGTTTATTTACAAATTCGATGGGTCAATTTCCATAAGAGAATTGTTAAGATTTGTATGAGTTGACCATAGAGCAAGACTGAAGGCACAGGATGAGTATCTACATTATAAAAATATTGTCCTTCTATTTCCTATAATACAATATCTACAATTCAACACGCTGGCGAGCATATACCAACAAATGGATTTCCCCAATCTGCACGTTTCTTTTCTTCTTTTTTTTTCTCAGAATTGCAACTTTAACAACTGAAAATATTTAGGAATTTCTCACAATACTGACTTGATTTTAAGTAATTCCAATGCGTTTATTCTCCAAACTCTAAGTTTGCATCTCACTATTCTGACTTTCAATTTTTAGAATTGTTTCCTGTCATTTAGTTTTTTTATATATGAATTCTGCAAGAAAAATAATCCTAGCAACCGTGAGATATAAAAGTAAATTCAATATTCATTCATTTTCCTTAGCTTAGTCTCTTTATTCATCAGGGGTCGCCACAGCGGAATGAACCACCAACTTATCCAGCATATGTTTTACACAGCGAATGCCCCTCCAGCTGCAACCCAGTACTGGGAAACATCCATACACACTCATACACTAGGGACAATTTCGTTTATTTAATTCACCTATAGCGCATGTCTTTGGACTGTGGGGGAAAATTGGAGCACCCGGAGGAAACCCTCGCCAACACGGGGAGAACATGCAAACTCCACACAGAAATGCCAACTGGCCCAGCCGGGGCTCGAACCAGCGACCTTCTTGCTGTGAGGCAACAGTGCTAACCACTGAGCCACCGTGTAGCCCATTCAATATTCAATTAAATATAAATGATCATTATTAAAAAAAATAAAGTCAGAACTGCAATATGTAAACTCACAATTTTGAGAAAGTTTGAATCGTTGGATGTAAACCCAGTCCTTTACAGTTGACCACATTGTTGAAAACACTCACACACACGCAGATACATACAGTATATAAGCGCAGTTTGATCTATAGCACTGGAATGTGCTTTAAAAAACCAATGCAGAATCCATTCAGGTCGACTGCAAAAGCTGGGTTTCATGCAGTCAGTGCTAAACGTCGAGTTGTGGTTTTGTTTAGACGTTCATAAAGTCTCTTTCGTCAGCTGTTGTTTTCAGTGTGTCTGTGTGTGTGTGGCCTGGTTTAATCTGAGGTTGGATCTTTCTTTTGCTTCTTCCACCTTCAGAAAGGCTCTCCGAGAACAACAGCCGCTGAGACTAGAGCAGCTCATCCTGAAACGACACCAGAACACACACGTCAGAGTCAGTTAACACACACACACACGTCTTCTGAAGACTCTTTACTTGTCTGAATTACCACACAGGTATAGTAAAGAACTTTTGATATGGTGTCTGAACATGATTGTTTTCAATGGAAGGAAAGACAATGTAGTGTAAACAAACTTGAATGAAAACAGTATTGAGGAATACAAATGATATCAAGTGATCACTAAAATAAATTGTTTGTGTATTTTAGCGACATAAAGATTGTCTTATTATTATGCAATAATTACTTCTAATTGTCATCTTCTTTGTGTATTTACTTTGTTAAATAAACATTTGCACAATGTTTTTTTCTGTATTATTTGTAATTTCAGTTCTGATAAACAAGTGTTTGTTCTGGTCAACTCTGTTACATCGGTTATAAAAAGGCTTAATACTCTGATAGAGAAAGCATGTGACTTGCTCCAAGTGATGCCACTTCCTCTGGCGGGAAACTCTGGAAGGCATTGAGGTGTGTCATTTTTTTCCTTTATCATTAATTTGCACAAAATGTTTAGGATATGGGCAGCACGATGGCTCAGTGGTTAGAACTGTCGCCTCACAGCAAGAAGGTTGCTGGTTCGAGTCCCAGCTGGGTCATTTGGCATTTCTGTGTGGAGTTTGCATGTTCTCCCCGTGTTGGCGTGGGTTTCCTCCGGGGGCTACGGTTTCCCCCATGGTCCAAAGACTGTAGCCCTACAGATTATCAGTTGTTAAGTGTCAATAAACATCAAGCTAAGCCACAACATGCTGCTAAATGTGGTTACGCTAAGACAAAAAAACTAATAAATAAAAGTTTTTAACTGTCATCTCATACTTGTCTCGTAATCTCGCAACAAAAGATAAAATACTAGAAAGGAAAACAGAAATATATGCAAGCATATAATTCCAAATGTGTGGATTAAAGCTGGCTACGATCAGGAGACATGTTGAAGGCTAGCCGTGTAAGGAAGGCATGACTTCACGTGTTTGACACCAGCACATTGTTTGACTGTCAGAAGGCCCTTTTATGTTTCAAAGGAAATTGAATAATTCAATCCTTTCATGTCGGCCTTTTCAGCATAAGGCTTTTGTTTCCTGTGATGACATGTTTACACACACCACCCTCGGCTCTTCATACATCCACAGTTTGTCAGTTGCTCATTTGCTTTGGCTTTCCGAAACAAACACAAAAAGTTGATTGTTTCAACATCTCAGCTTTAATTCGGTGTGAATTCTCTAGTGAAATGTTGACTGTGATAATATTGTTCTACTTCTGTGGAAAACTGGTGATAGATGGACTAATGCAGACTTAAATGGATGTATAATAATATTCCTAATAACACTCAGCACCCTTAATAACACTGCAGTAAAATTCAGTTTAACTGAATTTGATGGGTACATCAGATGGGTACATAACATCAGATGGGTACATTTGATGGGTACATAACAGATGGGTATGTTGGGTACCATGATCAATACTTTATGCAACATATGCAATACTTAAGCCATAGTCATGTTACCCTGCAGCCCAAGACTGGTTACTCACTGAAGCTAAGCAGGGCTGAGCCTGGTCAGTACCTGGATGGGAGACCACATGGGAAAACTAGGAAGTAGTGTTATTGAGGCCAGCACGGGGGGCTCAACCTACAGTCTGTGTGAGTGCTAATGCCCCAGTATAGTAAAGGGGACACTATATGTCAGTGAGCGCCATCTTTCGGATGAGCTGTTAAACATAGGTCCTGACTCTCTGTGGTCATTTCTTCTCAACCTCCACCAAAAGGTTTAATATCTGTTTGCCAAGGCCAAAATTATTAAGTTTACAATATCAGGTAAAAAGTAATATTGGAAAATACAATTATACTTTAAAATATTTAGAGAATTGTTTTGTAATGCATTTTACGATGCTATATATTCCTGTGATTTAAAGCTGAATTTTCAGTATAATTTCTTCAGTTTCACAGGATACTTCAGAAATCATTTTTTATTAAACTTTTTATAAACATAATATACACATAACATTAACTTAAAATGTTTACATTCACAAAAAATAAATATAATAAAAAATAATAAATGACAGCTTTAAAAATTAATACATAAAAAAAGTAGATAAATAAATAACAAAACTCCAATATAAAGACACTAACTAGAACAAAGCCCCTGACAACATTTCAAAGATTGAGTAAATGTTTCGATAAGGTCTGTTGAAAAATGTCTGATTTCAGTTGCATGCATATATATATATATATATATATATATATATATATATATATATAT